>LXFE01000309.1:0-62099 GCA_001929475.1 Neolecta irregularis DAH-3 | reverse complement strand
TTCTCTTCCCCACCGTATCACTCACCTCTGCTTTTGCACAACCAGTGAAAAAGATACACAATGAACCAGATGTTTTAAATTTCCACAGATCCGTGGCTTTTGCAAGACTCGCAGGATTTATTCGCTTGATTAACGACGCTGTTCCGCACCACACGATCAACGACGAATCAGTGGTAGTCAGCCAACACGTTCAAGGCCTTCTCGATCTTTTGGATGAAGCAGGATCATGGATTCAAGAGATTCCTCTAGATACTGGACCCAGACGATTTGGAAATATTGCCTTTAGAAAGTGGATGCAACGTTTGTCTGATGTAATCCCTCCTCTTCCCACTCTCTGACAAAAAGAATGCTTCAACTTTACTGCTAAAGCACCTTTCACATCAAGTGGAACCAGCAGTCATAGAACTCTCGCCATATCTCGTAGGAGCTTTTGGTTCCGCTCAGCGATTAGATTATGGAACCGGCCACGAACTCTCATTTTGCGCTTTTCTCTGCGCACTCTACATGCTTCAGATCCTCACTCCCGGAAGTGACGATTTGGCAGTCGCTTTGAGAGTGTTTGAAAAGTTTTTACTGGCCAACAAGTTGCTCATCTGTAGGTATTTCCAGCTCATTCGGAATATCTTGCGTACATACACCTTGGAACCTGCAGGGAGCCATGGCGTGTGGGGACTCGACGATCATTCATTCATTCCTTACTTGTTCGGGTCCAGTCAACTGCGTCAACAAAGCTCCTCTGTATCTCCGGCAGATATCACCAACGCCAAAATCGTTGAACGGGAGAGACACAATAATCTTTATTTCGGAGCAATTGGTTTTATAAACGATGTATGCCCCTCATAAACACGCGACCAACGCCAGGTCAAACGTGGTCCCTTTTATGAACATTCACCAATTCTATATGACATCTCGGGGATTCCAAATTGGGACAAGATCAACCAGGTACGCTACTACTACACTAAACCTGATCAACCCACAGGGCTTGAACAAAATGTATAATGCCGAAGTACTCTCAAAGTTTCCAGTAGTTCAGCACTTTCCTTTTGGCCCCTCCCTTTTTCCATTTCAAATTCTAGAACCGTCCAAGAAATTACCCCCACCAACTTTTTCGGAAGCAATGTCACAGTCTCACTCCACAAAAGAATAAAGGTAGAAAGCCAGGTCTATTTAAAGTGTAAATAGGTAGACATACAAGCAACACACACTGAAAATGCATGTGCTCGACATTATTAAAAACGGGACGCCCGTTTTAGGGGAATACCGATCTCTGGTAGACACCGGAAGGCCTACCGGCATCCCTGACCGGAATCTCCAAACAAGAAATAGACCCAATACTGAAGCCAAGGCGGATACAACGTAAACTGTGAAAATGAACATCTGGTCTGGCAATAAACAGAGATGTGTCTGGAAAGAAGAGGCTGAAGAATCACGATCTGGTGGGTTCCATAAAGACAGCATTTGAAATGCTGGTCGTCGGACTCCCTTGATTGTCAAAACAAGAACAGGTCGAACATACCTGAACCCAAGAGAAGCTTTTCAAAGTCCATTCAGTGTATGATTTTCCATCCACAAGATGATCAAATACGCAATAATCATGATCGTCACCACTAAACACGGCCACGGGTTGTAAGCGCTGTAGCAATGTCGTTGACAGCTCTGGCATCAAGACATTTTGATACTGATAACCCTTTTGAATTAAAATAGACGACATCCTTTCGAGCCTTTCGCGAAAAGGACCACATGGAGATTCTGGAACTCTGTATAAAGGGACATGATGGAAAAGAATTCGAGGATATGGCGTTGCTTTTGTCAGTGAAACAGGAGAGTTTGGGTATACATAGATTAGCCATATGCTCAAAGTATTCCCAAGCGGGACCGTATATAGTTTTTTTAGACTCGTTCGACATGCTGATTGTATCGAGCATTACCATTGAATGATTCCCAACGATGTGCATTTCACTCCCCATACCAAAAAACTTCTCAAATCGTATCAAGGATTCCTCAATGACGTCTTCGCCGAATCCGATATCGTGATTTCCGGGGATATTATTGAGGAGTCTATAGTCTTGCCTTGGAGGGAAGATTTTATCGAAACGTTCAAAAGAGGAGTAGTACTGATCCAGAGTAATTGATCGCCCACCGTCCATATTATCGCCAACGAATATTACCGTTTCGGGGAGTAGGTGTGACCGCAGTCTTTCAAAACTTCGACGCATATAAACGTCTGAATATAGCTTTGTTAAATGCAATAGTAGCCTCGATCTATTCGGGTACGAACTTTCGTCAACAATCTGAGGATCTGCAATTATCACGAGACGATGAGGAATAGCATCCGAATTCTTGAAATTAGCTGCAGGAGCAGGAGCAAAATATACCCAGGACTCCCACCTTTCCCACTCGCAACGCTGAACAGCCAAGGAAAACCCCCATCCTTCGCCCCACAAGAGAAGAACGAACCAGAAGATAAATAAATAAAATAAAAAACAAGCTGAAAATGAAAATGGGAAAGAGATACGAAACCAGGCCAGCGACGTGGAGGGTCTGAAACTGGCGATATTTGGAGTAAAAATGGGTGGAAGAAGACAAATGTAGTTTGGAGGTTGGACAAGACTGAGAGCAGGGAACGTAAGGGAAGCAGAGCGTTTTCGGGGTACATTCGCAGGTCTCATGATCTTCTCCTGTGCATTTGATAGGACCCGTGCTGAGGACTGCGAGTATTGGGGAAAGAGAAGGAGAGATTTCAGCAATTAGGGGTACATGACCCAAGCCAGCTACTAAATAGGAAAATATTCAACCTGCGCGGCTCAAATGGAATTTCATTTGTTCTTCTATGCATTCATCCTTTTCCTCTGGACTATAAAGCCGGGTTTCTTTGGTGGTGTGTGATCGGTGGTGCTACCGCGAGGCATGTGCGGTGAAACCCCTTCGTAGTTGGATCCACGCGTCTTGTCATACCCTGTTTCCCACTTTTCACTCCTTATCGCATAGACCTCCCATTGTCTCGCTCAGTCCTTGGCGGATCGCTCGATAAATGGCTTCAGTAAGGGAGAGAATCCAGAAATTCAGCGGAAACAGCGTGGAACAGTCCTCCAGCCCTACCCCTGCTTCATCCCAGGCAAGCAGAGACTCATCTTTTGCTGCTCAGAAACCCACGGATCAATCAAAAGGAACTCTAAAGGCCGCGATATCCGACGAAGAAGTAGAAAAGGAGAACAAACCGGCTCCTAAACGTCCCAACCCAATCGCTACCACTACAAAAACGACCTCAAAAACAAGTCTCGCCTCCTTGTATTTCAATATACTCAACTTTTTTAGGCGCCCCCAAGAAGGAGATGACCACCACAAAGACCCCGCCGTCTCCAATTAAACGCCATTCAGTTGTTCCAAAGAATATCGCCGCGAAGCCTTCGACAGATGAGAAACGGCGAGCTTCTGTACCGGTGTCCCTTCTCAGTCCCACCAAATCTACGTCCGGCAGACCTAATTCTTCTCTCTCACAGAAATCTTCGTCGTCCAATAAGACCGTAACTAAACCTCCAGTAGTCACTAAAACAGCAACACGGCCTACTAGCACTGGTGGTCGTCCCGTCGCATCCACCGTTGGATTAGGAAGAACGACCTCACTGCGCATGGGAAAGCCCAAGGACGAACTGGAACGCCTTAAAAGTGAACTTGCAGGGCTTAGAGCCAGAGTATGTCTGCACGCAGAACTTGGTCTGATCCAATAGAACAAGGAACTTGAGAGCAAGATATCCGGGTTGAAAGGCACAATTATTGAAGAATCCTGCGTCAATTTTGATATTCCAACCGACCATTTGGACGAAGTCGCCCAGCTAAAAGTTCGGCACCAGCAAGATCTCCGTTTGATGGAAGAAGCACATAAAACCGAATTAGAAAAGCTTAGTTCTGCCGTCTCTACAGCGATCTCTGAAAACGGAGTGAATGTGAAACAGTCTCATGAATATTGCTGATTGTCAGGATGGGTCGATTAGATTTGCTGAACTCATCAAGGAAAAGGATGCCAGTGCATTAAAAATTGCAGAGCATGAATTGAAGATCGAACAACTTGAAAAGCTCATTCGGGCTGCTGAAGACAACATCAAGGACGCAACTCTGGAAGTTGAGAACACAAAAGCAGCATCCGAAAGAGAGATCGCATCGCGCGAACAAGAGTTCCAACGCCTAAAACAAGAATTGGACTCGTCAAATGAAAAACTTGCACACTTTACATCAAAAGCTGAACATAATGATGAAAGAGTCAATGGTGAAGGTTCATCGTCCATGGAAGAAATCGACCGTCTCAAGGTCGAGCTTGAACAAGTGCGGCAAAAGGTCTCTCGCTCAGACGAAGAGCTCCACAGGATCAAAGGCGAAGCAGAGAGATCCCTTGAAGCTAAAGATCGCGAAATGGACGGTCTCTACGGAGTTCTCAAAAGCTTAAAAGATGAACTGCATGTAGGCGCTCATGTCTGGAGATTTCTTATAGTAGAACTTGAATGATACCAAGGAGCGGGAAGCGCAAGACTTAATTGCCGATCAAAAGGCCGAGTTTGAGGCCCAACTACAAAGTTCACACGAACGGAATGCGGCTCTTTGCCGTGAGCTGGATGTAATCATCTGGATTTTGGACGGTCTGACATTTTACAGGAGAAAACCGAAGAATTTCGCACGATCATCAATTCAAAGGGTAGTGAGATCGAAGGCCTTCAGGCGCAGCTTGTGGAAACAAAATCTGAAGCGGCTGATATTCGAGATCAAAATAAGCAAGATAAAAAAGAGCTTGAAGTAAATTATACAACTCTGCGATCCATTACTGACGTTTAGGACATGATAATACAATTAACTAGTGAAATTTCTCGCCTCGCGTCCGAACATGAGGAACATCTAAATGAACTTGAAGCGACTCTCGAGGTTAGAATTATCTGGATTTCCTGCTAAATATAGAATGATCTTGTAGCTAAATTTAACTATGAATTGGCTGCTGTTAAAGCTGAACACGACAATGATCTTGAAGAAGTTGCCAGAACCGTTGAAAAGGATCACGAAAACGAACTGGCGGTTCTTCGAAATAAGCACGATGCTCTCTACCAGGAGTTGGCCGCAGAAAGGGATAGTCGGGCCGAAACAGTCGAGGAAGCTCGAAAGGAAGGCGCGTTGATTGCTCGATCTGAAGCTGAGGAACAAATTGCACGTCTTCGTATCGAGAACACGCAAATGGTTCGGTCTGAAAGTCAAAAAGAACTGGATTCGTTGAAGCAGACATACGAACTTGAGTTGAAAGAGCTAAAAGCAGAAATCTCTTCTCTTGAAACATCAAAACAAGTCTACATAGCCAAGATCAATAAGCTGGAAAGCAGTGTTAATGATATTGAAGCTGTATGTTTTATATCTACAGCAATTAGCTAATCACAAGACTCTGAATGATCAACTAGAAAAAGGAGCGAAAGCTGCTGATGTGATGGAGGTTATTAGAAGAGAAACGAAGAAAGCTCACGTATGTTGGCGGGCTTGATTCTATCGAAACTACTGACATACTAGAATGACCTTCAGGATGCAGTTTCCAAGCTGGCTGCTTCGCAAGAAGAAATCAGCAAACTTGAATCGCAAGTCTCAACGTTAGAAACTACAAACCAGATACAAAAGGAAGAACTTGAAAAGCACGTTTCTGCAGGGAAAAGTAACTGTTTGCTAATGTAGACAGAGCTTATACGCATCTCTACAACGACAAGATTTCACCTGGCACGCTATAACCAATCACATGAGATTCAGTCACGGCACAATTTCTTTAAATACTTGCTAATCTTTATCTTACACTATGTTGCACTAATTAGAACTTTATTTTCTGCCCACTGAATTTGGCTGTAGAGGAGAGCTGCTCTCTCATCTTCTTTTTTGCTTCCCATGACGGGTGAAGGGGCCTTTCAGCCGCTGAATTTTCTTTCAAGACACGTTGATTAGCAAATCGATCTTTCCGCTTTTGCAATAGGAGCTCTTTCTCTGCCTCAATCTTGACATGGTTTGCATTCTTCCCATATTTCTTTTCCCATAGTTGTCTCCTTGCTCGTTGACCCCTTCGATTCTTCCGTTCACATTTATCGCCAGATATCGCCTCATATTCGGCATCCGCATCTGATTCATTGTCTCCTGGCACATATCCTGCACTCAATGTCGGCAGGAAAGTAGATGCATGGCTTGTAGTTGCTTTCAAGATGCTTGTCGGCACAATTGTTGTCTTTGAAGATTTTTGTTTGAGGGGGGGAGCACTTCTATCAGCTTCCGAAGAAACATCGCCTCCTTTAGAATCACTTTCTATATCGTTCTCCGAGTCGAATTTGCTGAATTCAAAGTTGCCACTCACAGGTGTAGATGCCCCCTCTAGTTCATCTATCTCCCCTTCAATCTTAAAAAAGATTTTTCCTGTAGGTCGATCACTGCTTTTTTCAGGATTCAAGTGATCTCCTAAAAGGCGGTTCATCAAAATTGTGGTACCGGTGCTCGTATCCTTAATGGTCCTACTATTGTATAATCTCGCTACAACGTTTAATACGGGTTTTGAAGCATCATGGTATTTGTTCTCAGGGACAGGTGGGAGGAATTTGGTTTCGGCGATTCGTGGATTTCTTGATAGCATCCTGTATAGATGAAAGTTTGCTAGGAAGACGACATCGAGAGCCTGTATATGAATAAAATGAATATGTCCCAAATACTTTAACGGCTTCCAGCTCTTCAGCCAGTCGAATCAAAGTCTCATTATCAGTTGATTTTCTACAAAATAAGTTATAGTTATTTTCTGCGGGTACACCTCGCTATCCTCATCCTTTTAGCAATCTTTTGGATCTCGAATGTCTTTGCCTTTTTGAACGCTTGGGTTACTTCTTTCTTGCATTGCTGCAGCTTCTTGTCGAAATCTTCGCGGCGACGATTTTCATCATAATTGCCCGTGATTTTGGGTCGCTTTTGCCGAGGAGTCTGGGAAAATGAGTGTTTTCGCTTTTTCTTGACGATTAATCGCTGGGAATAAATTCAAACATGCCGAATTCGATGGTTGGACAGACATCTGCGATAACGGATTATGCGTGGAGTTGACGATGCTGGACATCATCCCAACGCAATAGTCCGAATAGTCCGGAGATTCAGGCTCGATGTCTATCTTCCACGTATGGAAGTTCAACTCCCGAACCTCTTTGATTGCGCATACTTTTAGCAAATGCCGAAGGCACATTTCATTGTCAATTCCGCCATTATCAAGGCCAATCGGGGTGACATCACCACCCCATGCAGGAGAAAATCTGGGAAAAGACGAGAGATCTTGGAAGCAACGAAAGGAAGATCTTGTTAATTACGACAAACACCTAGAGCGGCGGCAGGAGCTGTAATAATTCTTGTTATATTTTGCATACTAATAAAAGTGTGTCTGAAATTTCTACCAGTTACTGGAAAGATTTCCATGATATAAAAATAAACAATGGGAAGGTATGTCATGATTCGCTGGCTAATCCCATTTGAATCTTTAGCATTGGATTGCACCAAAGAGGATTTTCAAGAAGGAGGTAGCTTTACTGATATATTTTTTTGACTGACTTCTCAGAAAGCACAATATATACCCAATTTTCATGGTCGAACATTGAAGTCAAAAGACCGAGATACAACCCCCACTATTAAAGAGAACAAAGTGTCATTAGTGACCATTAGCACGTCAAAGTTCGGTGATGATCAATGTAATGTGTATCAAGATCTTTTCGTGAAAGCCTTTGGAGATGATGGTCTGGTGGAACTGAACATACAAGAAAATTACTTAAAAGCTGCCATAGTCTGGGCGTGTCTTCCAGGATTGAGGAATGTCGTTCCCGATCATCGCCATGCAAGTTATTCTGCAGGGCCTTCAATTAATGTCAGGATCGCTATTTCTTTATCACCAGGCTGGACAAGCATGTAAAGCCTTCCATCGGGCTTATGAATTCATACCTTGGATATGTCTACCTTGTGGATTCGGACTGTAGAATACGGTGGGCAGCATGTGGTGAAGCAAGTTCAGATGAAAAAGAAAGCTTACTTCATTGTGCGAAACGATTATACGAGGAAGCCAGCAGCTTATCTGAACTCCAGAAACCAGCATGATTCACCCCCAGAATAAAAAGACACAGATACACATGGAGATGATGACTGCGAGAATAACGCTGTCTCGTTTTTTCCGAGTGTTGATTTTGCCAATAATTTTATTTAAGCCAGGAATTGAGCCTAGACGTTAGATATGTTGTGACAAAATAAAGGATACTCGCAGAGTTTAACAGTCTCATATTCATCCGAGACAAGGCAGCTCGTTGTCTTCCAAACTCGTCCCTGGTCTCGTACGCTTGAGCGAGTATACTATCCGTCATGCGATGAGAACTAGAAATACTTTCGTGCTCTCGTAGAAACTGATCGGATGTTGACGATTCTGACTGTGCACGAAATATGCTGGATGGTTGAGCAAACACTCACTTTAGGCTCATACTTGATGTCCTGACGAACTGATGAAAGCAGGTTAGCATGATTGCGTGATTGTTGCAGATTCGCCTGTAACAAATGAGCAATTGACCGGGGATCCAGGTACCTTCAGACGAGCGAATTCCCTCTCATGGTCAGCCAAAATCTCTCTTGATCTAGCAAGTTGGTGTGTCTTTGCAGCACTTGCTCCAGAATCTGAATCTAGACTTATCGACAGGCTTTCAACGATTTGCCCCCTCTGTTCGGTGAATTATTAAAACTACAACCAGACGTACTCGCATGAGCGAATCTCTGATGGAAGATTCAACAGTTTCGTCTACAGAGGACACAGACTCGCTAGCCAAGGCCGAGTATCTCGAAAACAATACATCTGTTTCTTCTTCTAGTCGCCTTGACTGGTTGCGGAGGGTAGCCCAAGCAGTTGTTGGAGTTGCAGATGACATTACAAAGATAGGCGTAAAGTGGCATGGAGGTTATAATTAGTTGGTTCACTAATTAGTAGCCATTCGTGACTGGCAGATCTCACCGCAATCCTTTACATCCAACAGTCCAGCTTACTACCTCTTTCCACCAGAAATGAAGAATTCGGCTTACGAACTGCGCCAGAAATCCAAAGCGGAGCTTACCCAACAGCTCGATGAACTCAAGCACGAGCTGAATACGCTACGGGTCCAGAAGATCGCCGGCGGTGCCGCCTCAAAAATCATAAAAATGTATACCCATATCAATAGAAGGTAGAGCTGATCTTGCCAGCCAAAAAGTCCGAAAAGACATTGCCCGGGTTCTTACAGTTATTAATGCTCAAACCCGACACAATCTTCAACTGAAGTATCGTGGAGATAAAAATATGCCCATAGATCTCAGATATAAGAAGACTCGGGCCATTCGACGAAGACTGACGACCCACGAGCGAAATTTAAAAACAGAGAAGCAAAAAAAGAAGGATATCCATTTTCCTCAGCGAAAATACGCGTTGAAGGTACCAACCATCGGACCGGATATAGATGGTGCTGACTATGTCTCATAGGCTTAACTAGAGGAATTTCTCTTGTGTTTAATTGAATGGAGCTCATCAAATATCTTTGGGCTGTTGCATTCCTGGGTTTCACAAACTCTCCCCGTTCTGACTTTGCAATTTGATTACCTCTCGACACAATGTCGCGCTTCTAACAAAAGATTCTCCGGCATTCTTTGCGACCAGTTTATTTTACTATCTTTTGGAATTTGTTCGATTTTCCCTTTTTTCGAAACAACAGCATCCCTTTTCTTCACAAGGTCTGGTATAATTTGCTTCCATTCATCGTTCTTGAAGTCGAACCCAAGTGAATACTCGGTTCTGATATCTCATTCATTCATAAAATTGATCAGATTATTGTCGGACGTCATTTAAATACAAAGTTGAGAGCCTTGGCGCCCTCTACTCGAACCACACGCACCAATTCTTTTCCCTCCATTGTCTGCAACCACTTCTTACCCTGTTCGCTATTTCTAGCTTTCTCCTCCACTTCGTCCATCTTATCGACCAACTCTATTGGCACATCCATTACAAATCGCATTTTGCCGTTGATCTGAAATGCACATTTAGTACTTTCTTTCCACTCTATGATGTATTCTTCAGAGTTCGGCCAGTTAGCCTTGAAGATACTTTCCTTATGTCCCAGTGCTTCCCAGCATTCCTCAGCAGTAGACGGAGCTATTGGGGCAATCAGTCGTATTAATGTTTCCACAAGATGGTATTGAACGTTGGGGCCGAGCTTTTCGGACTTTTCAGCGATAAGATAATTTGTAAATGTCGTCAGAGCTGGGATCAGCAGATTCAGCGAATAGCTCTCCGAGAGAATAGCTGTGCATTCTTTTATAGTGATGTGAAGTTCTCTCAAAAGCATCTGTTCTCTCTTGCTCAGGTTTGAAATTTGGAGTTTTGTAGGACCCATGCGTTTGGATGCTGATGTTGTGAGTCGCCAGACTCTACCAAGCCATCTTTGCATTCCAATGATTTTCTCTTCGTCCCACTCGAGCTCTTCTGAAACAGGAGCAGCGAAAAGAATGTGGGCTCGTGTGCTGTCAGCACCGTATTTTTCGACACATGCTGTTGGATCCACCCCGTTATATTTCGATTTTGACATCTTTTCATAGCTGATGTTTGGCTTTTTCCCAGTGGCTTTGATCCTTGGCCCATCTGAGATCAGTATTGTGGACTCCAACAAGGAATTACTGATATCGATCTCTTCGGGTTTTAAAAATTTTCCCGTATCCGGGTCTGTGTATGTTTTGCCGCGAACCATTCCCTGGGAGATTAACCGTTTGAACGGTTCACCATGACCTGGAGTTTCTCCCCCAGACCACATACCGCTTCTAGCAGCAAACTTCGAGACAAATCGAGAATAAAGCAGGTGTAGTATTGCATGCTCAACACCTCCAATGTAAATATCGACCGGTAACAGCTTTGAAGCTTTGTCTGCCGAAAATGGCCTGAGATCTGAGTTCTTGTTCTCTAATCATGACATACTCGTTCTCGTTATGGGGATCTGTATATCTCATGACATACCACGATGAGTCGACAAACGTGTCCATAGTATCTGTTTCTCGTTTCGCCGGTCTTTTACATCTATAACATGAGCCTATTTACCATGTCAGGAGACTACTTGGGACATTTCACATTAACCCAATCTGCCACTTTTGCTAACTGCGAACTTCCTCGCTGTGATATCGCGATTTTTTCAGGTAGTTTTACCGGTAAGTCTGATCGCGGAACTGGAACGACCTTCTGTTAGATCTTTTAACCATTCAGACCAACACCGCAAGTCTGGCAATGTATCATAGGGATAGGCGCACCCCAATACCGCTGACGACTAACTAGCCAGTCGCGTAGTTTATACTGAGTACTTTTCCGTGCGCAATTCATCTCCTCTAATTTGGAAATAATCGAAGAATGTGCTGCCTTGCCGGTCATTCCTGAGAATTCGCCACAGTTCTCGTTTAGAATATCATTCTCGATATCGCCTTCCGAATTCGAAGTGCTGAAGACTTTTTTCATAGACAAACAGGGCATATTCCGAGCCCAAAATGACTTATCTCTTGAGTCATGGGCAGGAACGCCCATCACCGCGCCTTCGCCATAGTCATCAAGTACATAAGGGGCAACAAAAACAGGCAAACATTCTTTTGTCAATGGGTGTTTGGCGATAACTGACGGGAGACGAAAACCATCTTTTGAATCTGGAGGAAGATATCTCGCAGTCCTGATAAATGTCGCTAATGTGGAATCTTTTTCTGCCAATTGTTCTGTAATCGGGTGGGATAATGAAAGTGCGATGTATTGAACCCCATATATCGTGTTTGGACGAGAAGTGAAAACAGTGATCAGGTCCCCAGAATTTGCGGAGGCGAAACTGATTTCCACTCCAGTTCTCCTGCCGATCCAATGTCTTTGCATCGCAATGACCCTTGATGGCCAGTGTTCCAGTCGACAAAGATCTTGTAAAAGTTCCTTGAGGTTGGATAAAAATTTGAACAACGATGTACCTGGACATATTCTGTAATTCGCACAAACCATTGTTCGAGCTCTCTTTTTTCAACACAGGCTCCAGATCTCCATGACTTCCCTTCATCGTCAACTTGTTCGTTCGCCAGTACAGTTTCGTCTACGGGATCCCAATTTACCATAGCTTCTTTTCGATACACTAATCCGGCTTCGTATAGCCGTAGAAAAATCTGCTGCGTGCCTTTGTAATATTCAGGATCACACGTAGTTACTTCCTGTAAATAAGATGGCTTCCACCATGTCATTCATACACGATGCCAGTCGAAATCGCCTAACATTCTCTCCAGTTGATTTTTCATTTTTGCGATGTTAAATTTTGTCCAATCGGCGGCAGGGACCCCCCTCTCAATTGCTGCGTTCTCTGCAGGTAACCCAAAGGCATCCCAACCCATAGGATGAATCACCTTTCAGAATGAGGTTATCATAATAAACAACTGGCAATGTACTTCATAGCCTTTCATTCTTCTGAATCGCGCCAAAACATCGCTAATCGTGTAGACTCTAAAATGGCCCATATGAAGGGAACCACTGGGGTATGGAAACATGCTAAGAATGTAGAATTTCTCTTTGCTGGAAGACAGACTGTCAGTTTCCCTAGTCTTCTCTTGCTTCCATCTCTTCAACCATTTGATTTCAATCTCTGAGAAATCTAATCGGGATGCGAAAGCACTCGTTTGCAAATGGCGCCTTCCAAGTGGGCACGATAGGAATAATATCTGTCTGAGGATCATAAAACGAGCAGACTAACGGTTTCAAGAATGAGCAGGCCAAACTTTCCTCGCTTTCGAGACTGCAGAACCTGTAAAATGGAAAATGCGGTGTCTCATGAATTATGAAACTGATTTTGATATGTAATCATGGGCGTTTTCCGGGACGGGCCGATATTGTAAGCCTCGAGATAATACAACAAGTGCGAATCCCAGTATATTGTAAGAGTAACCATGTTGAATCAGACAAACTGAGCGTTTCTGGGGTGTACCCAATGAGGACTCTTCCCAAGTCGACTACCATATCGCACCTGCCAAACATCCACCTCCATCTCAACCCGCCTTCCTCGCCGGTTCATACCCTGTCTGGAGTTGGCATATCTCCAAACAATGATATAGCATGGCCTATCGCCCATTGCCATCGTCCCGGCCGTCGTCACAGCGCGATGCTTCCAATGAATACAATTCCGCACACTCAAACAGTCCCCCAGTAGCTCCTCCGCTTCCTCAAGATGGAAATCTGTCGAACCCGCCCATGTATTCGAACGTTCCTACGCGTTTGGCCAAGTTAAACCAAATCCTTCAGGCAAATCCACTTTATGCGCTGTTTCGCTGATAAATAGAACTTCTTCACCAAGACCGCGATTGTTGTGATTCAATCACGAATCGATACTCAGCCATCCTATCAGCGTGGTACCTTGAATAAAAGAGCGAATCGATGGGCATGGAACATCAATATAACTACTATGCTAACCATTAGTTTAGTATCGATATTGAAGAGACTGAGGCATTTAAAGATGAGCTGGCTTTATGGAAATTCAACGAAGACCTGGAAGACTACAAACCTATGATCATCGACGTCTTTCTTGATACACGCGATATGACGACGAATCAAGTTCTCCTTCTTGTAGATGATAATGGACGCAGAAGGAATGTCGATTCGGGCGGTAGGCATGTCAAAGGTGGCGAGATTATCTTGGAACGATGGAAGCTAGAACTCAGGTCCCTTCTTGCAACCAATGAACTGTTCTCATTGAAGTAGAAAGCCCGTTCGTCCGAATCCGCCTGATCTACCAGTCGTCTACAAAAAATCGATTGTATACTTTCGTACTTTATTCGCCCAGACGCGACTTTTACCTTCTTGGAACTTGAAACGAAGAATGGAAAAGTCGAAGCTAGGAAACTACAATCTCAAGCTCGGGTGTCGCATTCTCAGCTCCGATCGTCGCAGTCTAGATTATCGTTGTACAGATATCGGCACTCCTTTGGTCGGAGAGTCAGATTCGGTTAATCAGTATACTTTTGGTCCCATTATTTCGCCCGCTGGGTATATCCAATGCATTCTCATTGAATTAATACGAAGAAATTTCAACCTACAGGTATCTTATCGAAGCATGTGCGATTTTCGCGTCAGCGAATCGGAAGCCCTGTTAAGTTCTCAGTTCATTCACCATGATCAAGGGTTTCAATTTCGCACTCATTCTGACGGGACTGCGACCAGGAGTGGAAAGGTATCGACCTCACAACGACCATCCCTCCCAACACCCGGACAAATCAACCTACAGGGCAGTTTATCATCAAATTTGCCTGGTAGTCAGAGAGAAAGTCCTCTAAACTCCTTGAGAACCCCATCTGGAAGCTCACCGAGACATTACGGCGAGACGACATCTGCAGGAAGAACCTCGAGGTCTTCACTTGGGTCTCAGGTATGTTCCCAAAACTTTGATAATATGCGAATTTCATAGGAGCCAAGTCGTCGACATTCTTCTATGGTCTTTACTCATCAACCTTTTAAGGCACCATCGCTTTCTGCTTCACCATCCTCGTATGAACATTCTACCTCTCCTAAGCTATCCGTTCACAGAGTACCCTCGTCCTCGTCGATACAACGACCGAATTCGCGTCCGGGTTCCCTGAGGGCTTCTTCGTCATTGAGGTCTGAAATAACGCCCGTGCCAGTCCAACAGCAGGGTGCTCAACAAATTACCTCCTCCCCGCCACCGTCACCCGCACCTCGCTATAGCAGCAGTTTTGGGCATCGAAGATCCGGTAGTTTTACTTCTGCAGGCAGTTATCGCCGAGTTTCCACCGGTCATGTTGAGGGATTCCCTGATTCTAGCAAGTTAGGGTCTCCTTTCTTAGAGAATGACGATGAAGAAGTTGCAGATTTTGTCAAGATGATCGATAGCAAACAACCATTGAAGCTTTCGAACTGTGCACCTATCATCGAATCAGCTGGATCTCGAGATAAAGTATGACACCTTGTTGTATTTCTTTTAATATATAGAATACCCTTGATAGGTTCCACAAGTTGAAAGAATCTCATGTAGCTTTCGGTGAATCGCTCTCAAGTTCAGGGTCAATCCAACCCTCGTCTCTTCCATCATCGTCAAATCTAAAAAAGCTCCTTTCAGATTCAGAACCAGTAAACTTTTCATCCCCGATACATTTGAAATCTACATCTCCCCACATTCCTGCTGTTCCGTCTAGGCTTAGCGAGGAGTTTGTTGGAGCTCATCAGATATCTATCGATCAATCATCTGAAACACAACGTCGGGATATTCTCTGCCTTTTTCCAACTATGTCGCCAAAAAGCACACCGTTAGACATACCATCCTCGCCTAACATTTACCGTCGCGTCAGGGCCAGTTCGTTTACCTTTGCGCCGGATGATCATATGACTGAGATAAGAGAAAATACACGCAAACATCCGGCATCCCTCGGTAGTCTTGATGGACTTTCAGCAATAGGGCGGATATCGATGGAGAATTTGAATATCCAACGCGAGAAAACCAACAGAGAAATGAACAAAAGTCCCGAGAGTGGGAAGTCAGCAGATAAACCAGCAGCTGGTGCTAGAACAACGGCTCTACAGCAGACTTCGACATCTGAAACTTCAAGTCGAGGCCTTGGTTCGGCTCGCAGATTCATATCAAGAGGACGGCACATGCTTTCGCCATCAAGTTCTACACTCAGCCTAACTGCAGATGAATCTGGGAGACGAGTTTCCCAAGAAGGTGCGAAGCGTAACAATTCAGGAAGCGGTAGTGGAGTTTATAATTTCAATATCGGAGTGGAAGAGGACGAGCTCTTATTTGCAATGTCGGACATGGTCCGGCCATCATTTGACTGTGAGGGGCGTCCGGCATCTGGACGATTTCGGAATTCACCTGCATCTTAAATATGGTTAATATGGGGTGTGTTGGGTATCTTGAGGTTTTGGTTTATTATTATGTCTTCCCTCGGTGCATGTCTGCTTTTTTTCTTATGTAAGATAACATAGTACATACTTCTGACAGACAATGTCTGCATTAAGGTATAGACTCAGCAATAATTTTTCGTTCATTAAGCAAAGTTTCTCGACCGATTTCTGTTGTCAAGCCGAGTAATTACAAGTAGTACTGCGTGCTCAGATAGATCTCTAAAAGCATTTTTTCTCTTAAAATACAATATATACTTATAAGTGAATTAATGTTTAAGTTATCTAAAGCAGCATCATTGAGGAAGAATGTATATCCTTACCAAAAGTGAGTCTTTTGCGACAGGTGGCGCTGACTAAATACTAAAACCTACAATTGTATAATCCAACTCCACACGATCCTAGAGGAGCCTTCATTATCCAGATAAGAGGTTTGCACAGAAACTTAAGTATGTCCAAGGTATACGAAATCAAAGAACCAGACCAGACTATTAATTTAGGTCGCTCAACAACCAAAATCGTCGACATCTCAGACTGAAAAACCAATTAAGAAAGCAACCGAGCAGAAAAAACCCTTAGGATTCGGGGATGACGACGAGTTCGAAGACTTTCCGGTAGAAGGTGCGATTAACGGCGCAATTGAAGTGATACTAACATTTAGATTGGGAAGACGCTGATACAAAAATCGGTCTGCCTACAAATAAGAACCATTTATGGGAAAACAACTGGGATGACGATGATGTCGAAGATGACTTTTCAAAGTTATTGAAGTACGACCACTGTGTATTCTACAAATGCTGATATATTCAAGAGCGGAACTGGACAAAGTCTCCAACCCAGGCGCACATCCTAATCCGATGACAGGTTAAACTCGCTTGTATAGTATATAAATAGGAAATACTTGCAGAAAAGTTCAATAAAATCCTCTAAGGAATTTGTTTCCCCTCACTATGATATTTTTCGTAAATCGGAACAGGTCGGAAGATTCACGTCATCACCAAAACCTGTATCTTCCCATTTTTATTCAACCACCATGTCTCTTTCGTCGAAACTCGCTATAACAGACCTGCAAATCAGGGGAAAACGGGTTCTTTGCCGTGTCGATTTTAATGTGCCTATTCAAGACGGGAAAATCACAAACAATCAACGAATTGTTGCAGCCCTTCCGACAATCAAGTACTGTTTGGATAATGGTACGACTCAATATATCTTCAATCCTCACAATATCAAGGTGCTAAGGCTGTTGTTCTGATGTCTCATCTTGGGCGACCAAATGGAAAAGTTGTTAGCAAGTACTCGCTGAAGCCCGTTGCTAAAGAATTGGGACGCTTGCTTAGCAAGCCAGTCACATTTCTTGACGATTGTGTAGGAGGTCCAGTTGAATATAGATGCCAGAATATCAAGGATGGCATGCCTTGCTTTGTTGCAATGCCAATTGATAGGTGAAATCATCTTACTAGAAAATTTGCGTTTCCATATCGAAGAAGAGGGTAGCACCAAAAACCAGGAAGGGAAGGAGATCGAGGCGGACTCCGAGATGGTCCAACAGTTTCGGAGAAGTCTCACGGCTCTCGGCGATGTCTACGTCAGTACGTTAATGTTATACTTGTCCTGGGCTAATTCATAGATGATGCTTTCGGAACTGCACATCGGGCTCATAGCTCAATGGTTGGCATTGACCTTGCTCAGAAAGCAAGCGGCCTGTTAATGGCTAAAGAGCTTGAATATTTTTCCAAAGCACTTGAGGAGCCTAAACATCCATTCCTGGCTATTCTCGGGGGAGCTAAAGTCTCTGACAAGATCCAATTGATTGAAAATCTCCTACCAAAGGTCGACTCACTCATCATCTGTGGAGGTATGGCCTTCACGTTCAAAAAGACTCTCGAGCACGTCAAGGTGTGCAACCTCTCTGCCTTCTTATTGACGCAAGATTGGCCAATCATTGTACGACGAAGCCGGAGCGAAGGTCGTCAAAGCAATCCTGGAGAAGGCCAAAAGACTCAATGTCAGCATCATTTTCCCTATCGATTATGTGACAGCCGATAAGTTTGACAAGAATGCGGAGATTGGATATGCAAATGATGAACAAGGGATTCCGGACTCATGGATGGGTTTAGACTGTGGTGAGAAGTCTAGAGAGCTTTTTAAGAGAGCAATCCTCAACGCAAAGACGATTCTCTGGAACGGGTACGAGGTTGCCATGCTATCAATGCCTGACAAGCAAGTCCTTGCGGCGTTTTCGAGTTCGACAAATTTGCCGAAGGAACCAAAGCTACCCTTCAAGCTGCCGTCGAAGCTGCCCGCACTGGAACAACTGTAATAATCGGTTTGGCATTTGTCCCAATTGCATCCTGACAGTTGAAGGCGGAGGAGATACTGCATCAGCCGTCTATAGATGGGGGATGGAGAATGAACTTAGCCATGTTTCAACTGGAGGTATTTAGATTCAAACGATTCAACTGTAACCTTTAGGTGGAGCTTCCCTTGAACTACTAGAAGGAAAAGACCTTCCGGGAATCTTGGCACTCAGTGAGAAGTCGGTATAACTACCTATTCAGCCTTCAAAGAATCTAGATGAAGGAGTGGTATATAAATGAACATATCTAGAAGTAAATACAGGTGAGTCTATGTAAGTGACGTAGGATCAACGTGACTTGAAAGTAAACCCTTTCCTTAATACCATATGGACTTCGATGATTCGAAAGGCGATTCTCCACTCACAGAATTTGAAGAGGATTCTGAAGATGAGCAAATTAGAGTCAAGCGCCGCGAGCGTAAACCATCAGAAGCTATTGAAAATGTCGCTTCATCTTCCCTCCAAACTATCAAACAAGATCCCGACGAACACTCAATATCAGATATCGATGAAGCTGGCGAATCAAAGATAACAGAAGATGGTGATCTTCTAAGTGGGCGAGAGTTCAAGGTCCGGACATTTAAATTCCTTGGTCGAGGAGAAAAGAAATTCATGTTGGCAACTGAGGCGGCCAGGCCTTTAGGGTATCGCGATTCGTATCTATTCTACCAGAAGAACAAATCGCTTAAAAAGATCGTTTCAACCCAGGCACATAATTCATGTCTGTCTTTGAATTGACTCCTAGGCCGAGAAAGACTTTTTGATTACCACTGGTATCATCCCTCAGAGCTATCGATCGAGGCAAATTGCTGTTGTAACCGCCAGGAGTGTTTTCCGTGCTTTTGGAGGTAAAATGATCAAGGACGGCCGTAGAGTTATTGACGATTACTGGGAGAAAGAAGCTATTACTGAAGGATTTACTGCCTCAGATATTGCCGATGCAGACCTCCCACAACTTCCTCCAGCTACCTTTGCAATTCCTCAAGACGAACGAACTCCTCGCCCGAAAAAGAATCTGCGGGATCCTGCATTAGTGCCTCATCGGGAGGCACATCAAAGTGTTTCGTTGGATGGGATGTTTGCTCATGCCAAATCTGTACGAGAACTAAATAGTGTATATGCAAGTCAGCGGAGGGAACGAAAGCAAATGTATCACGAGTACTTCATGCCGGCAGCTATAGCCCAGAGGGCGGCTGATTTGCAAGCTCAGGATCAGTGATGTACGTAAGTGGTCGGCGCGCCAGTGTATTGTTTTAGGAAAACTAGCATTTTTTGCATTCGTAGAACATGAGAAAGACTATTTAACCCTGTTGTTTTTCATTTGTCTCCATATTTTTGTGCACGTCAACTACTACAATCCCTCTGTTCCCTTCTGTTGCCATCCATGAGCACGGACCTTTTTGACTTGCTGGTTTTCAGTACCTGACGACCAGGAATTTCAAGAGAGGAAAGAGATGCAGTAACCACCAATGGAATAATTATTCTCATCTTACGGAGGGCTGCGAGTGGTACAAAACTAAAGGCGAAAATATATAACAGCCTAAAACCTAGCAGTTCCGCAGTTCTGGTGGCCTATAAAAATTCAGCAACTTCACTGTGGGCAAGGAAAGACCATACTTGAATGGGACACCGAGAAACTTAAAAATATCTTCTTCCCTATCGCTCACAACGAGACTTCCTATGGGAATATTCTCTCTCAGTCTCCCTATTTGCGCAATCTGCATTCAGCATTCACACAAGACGCCCTGTCACCTTAAATAAACCTTTTTCGCTCAATCTATATCCCTTCCTATTGGCCAACAGACGTATGCTTCGGTTGAAGATGTCATTACCGGTCTACTTAATCAGAGACAATTCACAAAAATATCAAACAAAATATATGAATGCAGCACCTCTCTCGTTCCATGGAATAAGTAGGATGTCCATACGTCGATGCAGGGCACCTGGCTTCGGCAACTTGGAAATGCCTTGCCATTTGCTATTATCGACGCCACCGCCGACCTCAGCAGGACCACGAATAATTACTTGTTTCTGGTGAAGATCCTGCAGAATTTTCGGAAGTGAGGCTGCTAGTTCAGGCATTTCGGCGTTCTCTTTTGTGATAACAATGTCAATCTTGATGATTAGTTTGCAGACCAAAGAAAACTGACATCGCCGCATTCCGTCGCACCCCTCCGATAACTTCCCATAGGGTACACTATCAGACCCGGGTCAATCCTTTGGGCGGAATTTTTCACCATTTCATATTGTTCTGTTACTTCATCTCGCGAGATCCGCGTATGTAGATCTTCGTAGAGCTCTATCCCAATAAGTTGAGCGGGACTAGGGTTTCCCCATAGTTTGACATCTTCAAGTGAACGACACCCAGCCTGTATCCACTTTTCTGCTGTTTTCGGACCGCATCCTACAATTATCATTAATTCCGAAGAACTGGAATACTGTAAACCCCTAGAAACATTTCAAGAACTTTGTCGCTTGTGCCTAGTGAATCGAGCTTTTCCAGATGACCAGTCTGAACTATTTGTTTTTAGTCTCAAACTATGTGAAGAAGAAATTTTACCAATCTCTTCAATCTTTTTAGAAATCCCGGGACCAATTCCCTTTAACTTACTGGCTTCCTCTGCTGTTTTTATGTACTCTTTCTGATTCCTCAAAACTGCTATTGCTTCACGATAACTCTGACGGTAAGTGAAGATAGAACTGCTGGACTGCCTTTGTCCTCCATTGGTCTTGAGTTCGCTTATAATGATCCCTCAACTGCTCCAGCTATTCCAATCAGTGGTGAGATAAAAGGGGTCGTGCTATTCCAATAGTATAGGAGTTTGGATTTTCTTCGAGATTATGTCCAGTATGTTCATGCATACATTGGAAATCGGCCTCCCAATTTTCTGTATTCGATTTTGTCTTGCGTTGTCGTTTTGGGGGTGATGGCAACTGTAGTTTACAGGTGACTTGGTCGGTACTGGCAGGATCAGAACCTTCAGGACTCGACACAGTGGATAGTTCGTTGCCGCCAGTCTATTGAAATTAATCTGAAAAACCTTGAAAGTAATCACCCTCACGAAAGATTTCTTCGTGATTGCTATACATTGTTCAAAATCTTGATCAGATGAAGCTTCCGATATTCTCCCTATCGGTTCTTCTATCGTTGAAATATCTATTCTGACCTGTCCACTCTGTTTCCTATTATCATCTGAAGTTTGATTGACAATATTGGATTCATTCCATGAACTTTGGATTAAAAGGTTAGGTCAAGATATTGTACCTTTCGTTCATTATGTTCGCCTGATTTGTTTCCTCGTCCTGGTTCTGCCTCTTCCTAACGGATCTCTTCCTTGTTGTCGAGCTTCCTGGAGATTGAGCGCTGGAGGGCCCAGGTGAAATATCGCGATCCAGACTCAGTTCAGGAACTGAATACGTATCGCTGACGGCTTGTATGCGCCGAAACTCTTGATCAGAGATACCAATAGTGTATGGGAGGGTTTACGGACAAGCAATCCGGGAGCCACTTGTGATTAACAATAGTGGCATCTTTCTATAGAAGTGAGATACAAGTATGCCAATCAATCCTACTGGTAACTTTCCATGAGCTTAGTCTTGCCAAAAGGTCGCACCTCGGACAACAGCGACATTTTGCGTATCATAGAGCCGGTCAGGTTTTTATCGACAATCACATGAGTAACGTCATCTGTCAACTTCTGAGCAAGCTTCGCGCCGTCTTGCTCTGCAAGTTTCATTCGTTTCTGTCGTGTGGAGCTTATCGAAGAACTAGGAAAGAAATACAGCGTCAATCCCGAGAAAATGCCTGAGCTTAGGGAAGGATTGGGCGGAGAATCGCCAGATAAAGTGCCTCTTTGTCTCCTCTTTGTAGCTGACGGGATCAGAGCTGTGCCCCTCGCTTTTGGTGACGCCAGTACATCCTTTGAGAGATTCATGATGGCCCTTGTCAATATCATTTTTTGGAGGTTTCAGAGTCTGGGGACCACAATTCCAGAGCCGTATTGCCTCTTTTGTCATTGGGGGTGATCTTTCACCTCAACTCCGAACGTTCTAACAGTCCCCACAACTAATAATGCCAAAACCATGGATAGCGAAGCGCCAAAAATTCAAGAAATACTGGAGCAGATGCTCTTTTCTGTCGAAAACCCTGGATCTCACATCACCAGTCGTTGATCAACAAGCGCTCCAAACATTCCGCGACATAATGACATGTTCTAATCGAATTCTGGTTATCGCTGGTATGTTCTACGTTTCTAACTAACCACATCTGAGTATCAAGGCGCTGGAGTTTCGGTAGCCAGTGGAATCCCAGACTTTCGTTCAAATAATGGCCTCTTTGCATCTTTGCGAACGGAACTCAAAATTGCAAACGGGAAGGATATGTTCGACTCATCTGTCTATACAACAAAAGAGGCTCTCAGAAAATTCCACAGGGTGATGTCCGGTATGCAGTCCTTGTGCAAGAACTCGCAATCAACCTCGTTTCATTCCTACATGTCGTTTTTAAGCTCCAGTGGAAGATTATTACGATTATACACCCAAAATATAGATTGCTTAGAGTCGCAAGTACCAGACTTGAAGACTGAGATTCCATTGCCTCAGAAGGGACCATGGCCTCGAACAATCCGTCTCCATGGAGGACTTGACCACGTTGTTTGTGCACTCTGTCATACCGTGGCCCCTTTCCAAGACGGTCTATTCGTGGATCATGAAGCCCCAGATTGTGAACGGTGTCTCGAAACGGACCAAGTCAGGAGGATTGCCGAGAAGAGACAACATGGTATTGGAAAGCTGAGACCGAGAGTTGTACTCTATCACGAAGAGAATCCAGATGCGGTGCGTATCGATAGGTTTCTTGTATATTAACTGCCCGTAGGATGCCATCGGCACAGTGAGTACTGCAGACTTACGGGCTCGGCCAGATGCCTTGGTTATTGCTTCCTTTTGTTTCTTGGATGGCTTATTTGGTTAGGTGGTTGTTGGAACATCGCTGAAGGTTCCTGGGGTACAGCGGCTTGTCAAAGAATTCTCCAAAGCAGTAAAGCATGCAAAGGTAATCTCAATTCATATCGAGACTTGTTTAACTTTCAAAGGGGCTTGTAATTTGGATCAATAAAGATGACCCCCCCATTAACAGAGGATTTGAAAATGTTTGGGATCTTACCGTTAAGGGGGATTGCCAGAACGCAATTGAACTCCTCCGTGAAGATTCAGAGGATGGTTCTGACTCTACAGAAGGCTCAAGTTCGAGGAGTTCGCCAGTTGTACTGTCACCAGCTACCCCACCATCAACTGCATCGACTCTCACCCTTCCTCATCTCTCTGACCTGTTCCCCGGATATTTTGAAGAACGGATATATCAGCTCTATCCGGAAGGACCTTACCTGTCTGGTCCGTTTCAACCTTTCCAAAGCCTGCCGTTGACAACATCATCTTATGGATTTCGGATTGTCCCAACCATCACATATCCATCGTCCTCAGGAATAGAGTTGACTCTCCCTTCAATTCAACAAGAACAGATTACTGTACCCAAGGCAAGAAAAAGGCGGAAAGCAGTAAAATCTGAAGGATGCGATATTTCCACCCATTTTAAAGGGACCAAACTCAAGCCCAACAATAAAAAGCGGAAATGGACAGTCCCTACTCTATCATCAAGAGATAATATGGAGCTTGTATAGACGGGTCACATTATGCAACTTTGTAATTATGGGGGCTCAGGATTCTTTCAATTTGTCGTTAACCTGATGCATCGCTCGAACCAAACCAAAGCAGCCTATGCTTCACCAGCTCTAGCTCTCCCTTGCCATAGCCCTCAAGCTTCTTTTAACGCTACCAATGTTCCCTGTATTTTTAGCTGACTAGACTCCTCTGACTCACATGTCCGCTTGAAAGAACTGTAGTTTTGAACATATATTTTGGGTTATCATCACGGTTTTCGATAAATTCGAATTTCTGAGCAATTCGAGCCACCACATATGTCATTTTGGATATTGCGTAGCTCTGCAGTATTACTATCAAACTAAAGCAGGCTATACCTTTCCTAGGCACTAAAAAGAGACAAGCATGTAAGCGTTGACCGGAGTGCTATAGAAGAGGCTTACAACTCTTGGGCCTCCACTATAAAGGTATCAGTAATTTCCTAGAAATTTCCAGGTCACTGACTGAAAGGGAATAAACGTCCATGGCTTTAATCTTGTGGTTTCCCATCGATCAGGGTTCCAGGTGTCGGCTTCTTCGCCCCAGATATCTTTACGATAGTGAACCCACAAACTGGCAAATATTACAAGTTGTCCTTTGCAAACATATATCGGCTCATTGCCGTTTGTCCCACCTCCTCGAGGAAGGACTGTATCACAGAGAGCTTGTCGGGCACTTGTAGCTGCCTGTAATATTAGCAGCACTAGTTTGGTGATTTACAGGTGGATAGCAACGCAAAGCTTGAGATGAGATCACTAGAACAAATCTGGGATAGTACTTTCGTTGATTACTTTCTTGACAAACTCCAAAGAGTTCAAAGTGTCAATGGTCGGAGCAACCTTGGAGCCGATCTTTTCCAAAACTTCATTTCGAAGACGAGCGTAGACTTGAGGATGTCTTGCCAACTCGTAGAAAGTCCAGCTACTGGTGTCAAATTAGAAAACAGAGCACCAAGTACCTCAAAGCAGCGGCGGTAGTATCCCGACCAGCTAGATTATATATTGGCAAATTCAAGGGTAATCGTATACCCAGCAGTAGCCCGACCAACTGATCTCTCAAAAACTTTTTATCGTCTGTCGTTTGGCACATTGCCTGAAGGACACTAAATTTGGAACTATTTGCATCACCACAGGATTTGTCTTCTGATGCAGTTCTGATAGCTTTTTCAACTATTGGGAAAAGGCAGTCATCGATTGTTTTGACATCTTTTGCATAGATAAATTCGGGAACAAGAAAATATAGAGGGCCAGCATGGAGACGAAGCGATAGCCATTCTTGTATCCTGTCAAAGCTTTTCGACAAGAGGATTTGATGATTGTCCCATGAGCTTGGGAGCTCTCCAACAAGATGCTCAAGGCTGGCATCAAAGGAGAACCTAAAAAATATATCTTGTAAGTTGACAGTCTTCTCGCCGGGTGATATCAAGTCGATAGCTCTTTGAATGTGTTTCTCAACAATGTCCAGATTGCTTGTACGCTGTTTTGAGAATGTCTACGGATCAGCATCTCGCTCTCCTCCATTAATACCGGACGAGTCAGCGACCGCCCATGACGCCAAAGATCCCCATCAGCGGAGAATACGGAATCCCCGAGAACCAGATGGAACATTGAACGAATCATAGCGCCTCGCCCAAAATCTTTAAATTTCGTCTGAAGCATTGCCTCTATATTCTCTGGATCGTCGGTAAAAATGACTCCTTGGCCCAGAAAATGAAGTTCAGTGGTATGCCCATGCTTTTCAAAAAGCGACTGACCAAGTTCAAGATGCGTAGAGTTTCGATGAGCCTCAATTAACTGCCAGAAAATATCAATGCCAAGAGGGAACCGGCCACAATATCGCTTTGGTTGGGCGGCTGTCTGAGCAAGGCGTCGATGGCGCTCTCTTGAGGTGCAAAAGCGATAGATGAGATGAAAGCATATTGCAAAAGCCAATGTGCCTGACCAAGAAAGGGACAACATTGTCGATCCAGCCATACATCGCGAACACACAGTCATTTTATATTCACTGAACAAAAAGTGGAATTCTCTAGATTAGCTGTTTCTAAAGCGCTCAGTGATGCAGGTAATGTACTACAAATCACTACCGGGGCCAAAAAAGGCCAGACAATATCTCACTTTGCAAATCCATGGAAATCAAACATCATCCAGTCGCATTCGCGGGGTCTCGACTCGATCGCTTGCTAATCGAGATCAAAAAATGACATCAGAAATGAGTTCAGCTCAGAAATGTTGACAAATTTCCTAAATAGGTGGTTGCTCAATAGACGGGTCGCGACTTTCGCGTGTGTTTCTCGGTCGCGGTTCTCGCTAACCTCCATCCCCGCACGCAATGCCTCCCAAAAGAAAACGGAATGAAATATCTTCGTCCCAACCAAGCATTTCGTTCGGTCCGCCCTACCAATTTCTCGATTTGTCAAAACAGAACATCCCCCCCGAAGCTGTTTCGATATTCAAGCGTGTGGTCACAAAAGCAAAGCGAATTGTTGTGATTACGGGTCAGTGTCCGCTCAATTGACCAGGCCTTACGGTTTTCAGGTGCAGGAGTCTCAGTGGCTAGTGGAATACCCGATTTTCGTTCTTCTACGGGTTTATTCGCATCTCTCCGCCAGGAACTCAAAATCAGCAGCGGAAAAGATATGTTTGATGCTTCTGTATACAGTTCCCCAGAGTCAGCGTCTCAGTTTCACAGAATGGTTTCTTCTCTCCATTCTTTGTGTAAGTCTGCACAACCTACACCATTTCACACGTATCTCTCCGAGCTAGGTGAATCTGGCCGGCTGTTACGGTTGTATACACAAAACATTGACTGTCTCGAAGATAGATTGCCAGGGCTGAGCACTAATGTGCCGCTTACCAAAGCGTGGCCGAAGACTGTTCGGCTCCATGGCGGTTTGGATAGTGTAATATGCCACAAGTGCTCCTCGATCCACGAATTTTCGGAAGGAATGTTCGAGGGAGAAGAGATACCAGATTGCGAGAGGTGTAGTGAGACTGAAGAAGCGCGAAGCGCTGCTGGAAAGCGGCGTGTTGGGATTGGCAAGGTTCGACCGAGAGTTGTTCTATATAACGAGTGGAATCCCGATGCTGTATGCCCTCCTCCCCAAATAACCACTGACAACTACAGGAAGCAATCGGCAAAATCACAGAGTCGGATTTGAGAGCTCGACCTGATGCCCTCCTCGTTGTTGGGACAACCCTCAAAATCCCTGGGGTTCAGAGAATGGTAAAAGAGTTTGCTGCATCTGTACATTGTAGTAAAGGTCGGGTTATCTGGATCAACCCTGAGAATCCACCAAAAGTCAAAGGAGATTCTGATCTTTGGGACATCGTCGTGAAAGGGGACTGCCAGGCAGCAATCGAGATTCTGAAAGCGACGCCGCTGCCGCGTGAGAAATTTGCCAATATCACTGGAGGCAAAACCAATGGTCCTGCGATGTCGATCTGTTGCGATGTCGGGTTGAAAGAACCAAAAGTTAACTCTTTCTCAATGACAAAAACAAAAGAGTCAAAATTCACTACAAGGGCCCCCAAAGCTCCATCCAAGACGAAAAAGAAGATCAGGACGATCATAAATCCAATCAAAGATTGCTTCCAGGTTTCAAAACCAAAGACCCCACCTGCGAAAAAATCCAAATTGTCATATTCAGCAGCGCAAGAAAACAGGGGGTATTATATTGATCTATCTTCAGATGCGAGTTATGTTTAGTTTCGATTTGGATATGTCTTTGGTGGGAACCATAAAGTCGTTTCCCATGTGTCCTGTAATATATGTAGATTGTACAATAAAATCACTTGATTAATGCGATTAAATTTCCACCTCTTCCGACCCTTCAAGTTCTTCGTCTTTTGGTTCTTTTGGCTCCTGGTCTTCGGCCCACTGAGTAGCGTCATCAACGTAACTTAAAATCGCGGCTACCGACTCCTCATTGCCCGACTCCAACGGCAGAAACGAGACCATATTGAAGTCGTCAATCTTTGACATTAACAATGGTTTCGTGATTTGCACATACTAATTGGACTATTGCTTCATTTAGGCTATGAAATTTGGGATTTGTTTTTGAATTGATTTCATCCGCGAGTAATAGTGGATCAGGATCCAGATACCTCTTCAATTCCCTTTTTTTGATCTGCCCCTTGATCAAGTCCATTTTACTCATGATGTTGATATGAGGTATTTCCATCATGATCATAGCAGACATGGCACTCATTACTCCCGCAAAATATTTGGTTTTATCGACGAGGAATGGGGATTCAAGGAGATATGCTGCACATAAACGGAAATGGAGATTCAGCTTTAGATGGTTGATCAAAGAGGGTAGTACGGGTATATGGGTGTATAATTCGATCTGACCAGGCATATCGAATATCAGATAGTCATCTTCGTGTTCGCCGAGTTCTTCATCAAGCCAGTCAAGATTCTGCATTAGGAACCTTGAGTCAGTGCTGAGATCACAAGAAAAAGAAGATACTCGAAACAGTATATCAATCCACCATTTGGACCAAAGTCCATTTCTTCCATGACGTCTTCTAATGATATAAGATCTCGGATATCTGGGCGTCTGTTAGCAATGTGTGAATAATGAAAACGATAGATCGAGGGCATCATACCGATTGTGGGTTCCCATTCGAAATGTTCAGCAGCGGGATCTAGGTTCTGCAGTTAGAATTGCAGCGAGTTTGCAAATTATTCACCACAAGGTGGGCCATTCTACCCGAGTTTCTGATGTATGATAACAGCGCGGCGCAAAAGGTAGTCTATCACAGCCTTAGTACGGAAAATCAAGCGTTTAAAAGATACTTTGCCGCAGCCTATTCATTGATACAGGTCTATGGAGAAGATACGTACCAGCTGGTCCCATTACGAGCAATCCTGTTTTTCCCATGGCTGTCAGTGTGGTATTCAAGACTATTGGTTAATTTTGAGCTGCCCGTGAGATTGCGACATCCAGTTGAGATATCCCCTCAGTGGCCCCGCTTTCATCCCAATCCGTATTTTTCCTCCGATCTGCATTTTTCCATCCACCATGTCTATCGGTGATACCTTTCTCTTCACCTCTGAATCTGTTGGCGAAGGTATCTGCAGTCGCGCGGATCTCATTTGATTCTCTAGGCCATCCAGATAAGATTTGCGATCAGATCTCGGATGCAATCCTCGATGCCTGTCTCGAGCAAGATCCTATGTCTAGAGTTGCTTGTGAGACCGCCGCAAAGACCGGAATGATTATGGTTTTTGGAGAAATCTCTACCCGTGCAGTCCTAGATTACCAGAGCATCATCCGAAATACCATTAAACGAATTGGTTACGACGAGTCAAGCAAGGGCTTTGACTATAAGACATGCAATGTGCTTGTTGCCATTGAGCAGCAGAGTCCGGAAATAGCCGCCGGTGTTCAAATTAACGGAGCTCTAGAAGACCTTGGCGCAGGAGATCAGGTATACCTTTCGGTTTGCTTTGCCTTCTCTTGTATTCCTGAAGAAATACGCAAGAACCTGCCTATCTCTTTACACGTCTAGAAGAGTCATGCTGACCGTTAGGGAATCATGTTTGGATATGCTACTGATGAAACTGAGGAGCTTTTACCACTCACCGTTATTCTCGCCCATCGGCTCAATGCCGCACTCGCCCAAGCCCGTCGCAATGGTTCCCTAGGGTACCTTCGTCCAGACTCCAAGACACAAGTTACGGTCGAATATCGATCCGAAGGTGGTGCTGTGATACCTTTGCGCGTTGATACAGTCGTTGTTTCTACCCAACATGCTGAGGAAGTTACCACCGAGGACATTCGGAAAGATATCCTCCAGCACATTATTAAGAAAGTTATACCTTCAAAGTTTCTTGACGAAAAGACTGTCTATCATGTGCGAATGCCTTGCATCTGAGCTGAAGTTTCGCAGATTCAGCCGTCCGGTCGTTTCGTTATCGGTGGACCTCAAGGGGATGCTGGATTGACTGGACGCAAAATTATTGTTGATACTTATGGTGGATGGGGTGCCCATGGAGGCGGAGCTTTCTCTGGAAAGGCAAAACCTGATATAAGTAGAGAGTACTCACGGATAGGATTTCACCAAAGTCGATCGTTCTGCTGCTTATGCTGCTCGATGGGTTGCCAAATCACTTGTTGCTGCTGGACTTGCCCGCCGTGCACTCGTTCAGCTGTCTTATGCTATCGGTGTTGCTGAACCACTGAGCATATATGTTGATTCCTATGGAACCAGTGACAAAACCTCTAATGAGCTCGTCAAGGTTATTCGTGAAAATTTTGATCTTAGGCCAGGCGTTATTGGTATATTTCCTATCAGTTGTTTACAAGCTTACTATTACAAGTCAAGGAACTCGGGCTTGCTAAGCCCATATATTCTGAAACGTGTACATACGGCCATTTTACTAACCAGAACAACGCATGGGAGAAACCCAGGCCGTTGATATTCTAAGCTAGTGACTGCTATCTTGCTTTCCCTTTAAGATTTCTTCCCTGTTTTAGCTGGTCGTCATGCAACTATTCAACTTCGTTTGCATATGGGACGGAAGGTGTTGTCATGTGGGCGGTTCAACTGCGCTTAGACATACATTATATATTATACAGGGGAATTAAGAAGTTTTTGTTCATGACTCGATTTTAAAACGCGGCAACGTGCAGACCAACTTCCGAAACCACCACCAGGACTGTCAAATAGGTCCATTTTCATTCCCTCCATCACATTTTATTCGATTTCTTCTTCTATTCGCACCTCTTAATTCCATATGAACGAGGTACAAGAGCCCTTCTTTATTTTCTCTGATCGTGACAAGCAAATTCAGCAAAAGTCGTCATTCAGCGCTGACGTCTTGGACCTCGGTCAAAACGCTCGAATTCTCTGCGTGGCAGATATCAGAGGTATATTACTCGCATCCTCTCGTTTTCCTCGGGTTGTTAACGTGCCCAGGTAATCTGAGTCAAATTAATGAGCTTGCGAAAGAAGCAAATGCGCAAGCCGTTATTCATACGGGTGACTTTGGCTTTTATGACTCTGACAGTTTGCCTCGAGTAAGCAACAAGTAAGTCATCGCATCTTCTTAATCTTTCGTAACTTCATCGTCTACTTGACTTTTACTTTGCTTGATGCATCTATGCATTCGTCATCGACTGGAGTTAATTACGTAGAACACTCCGGCATATCATCCAATACTCCCCATTGGAGAAATTTCAACGACTTCGAACCAGTCTCAATAATAAAAGTAATACCACTGGCCCATCCGCAGACCAGATTCGACGAGAAGTAACATCCAGCCCAGAACTATCCGAACTCCCCGAATTTCTCAGAGGTGAGAAGAGATTTTCTGTCCCTGTCTATACCGTTTGGGGTGCGTGTGAAGATGTCAAAGTTGTGGAGAAGTTCCGAGCAAAAGAATTTAACATTGACAATTTGTTCATTCTCGATGAAGCTACTAGTCATCTTATCAATGTGGGTGGAATCCGTCTTCGATTGCTTGGGCTGGGTGGTGCCCTGGTTTATCACAAACTCTTTGACTGTGGCGAGGGTATTACGACTATCGCTGGTGGCCAAGGAACTATGTGGACTACTGTTTTGCAGATGGGTGAACTCATTGATACCGCGAACAAATGCTTTGACCCTTCAACAACTAGAATGTTGGTCACACATGCTAGTCCAGGTCGAGAGGGTCTTATCTCTCAACTTGGCACCGTCCTCAAGGTTTGTCGTATATATAGCATATAAGCTTAAACTCAGGCCGATATCTCCATATCCGCTGCCTTGCACTTTCGGTATAGCACTAGTTACAATGACTTCAGTGTCAACCCGGACGTCTCGCATTACAAAGCTAAACTTGCCTCCGCTAGGCAAAGCTTCATGGACGTTTGGGATACAGTAAAAGCAAAAGTTGAACCTGCATGCGCACAACATCAAAAAGCCCTTCTCTACAACGCTATCGAGGCCTTCAACCGAATGCCAACACATGAAGCTGCCTTGCAAGAGAATGAGAATGCACACTTCCGGAATCTTTGGAACTTCAACTTATCGGATGCTGCCTTTGGATCTCTTGTCCTAGATATTAAAGAAGGAAGGGTTGGTGCCGAATTAAAATCTTCTGGTATTTGCTGATGAGATTTATATGACTAATTTGAAAAGGTTTTAACTTTGGCTATCGTAGACAAACCAAACCTGTCCATCAAGCCAAGCAAAATGCCGTTCAGTCACAAACACAATCTCGAGCTCCCTCTGCTACTCCACAATCTGTCAATGTTGAAACCGCTCAACCACCGAAAACAGCTGAATCTACCAGAACAGACGAACCTCATACCGAAACAACAGATAAGAGTATCAATGGCGATGTGCAAACTGTCATATTGGGTGAGAAGCAAGTTTTCTTTCGAGATCTACCAGGACTGTTTATTGCTCCCGTAAATAGTGAAGAAGAAATTGAACCACTTCTCGACCCCCTTGATTGGAAAACTAAAACGTCAATCACTCTTAGGGATCGAAAATTTGGCTCAACTAAATTCGCCTACGTTATCTTTTCATCAAAAGAAGCTGCGCAAAAAGCCCTCGAACGAGCCAAGAAAGATGGTCCCATAGAAGTTAAACTCAAAGAACCCTCGTCCCACTCTTACAGGAGTTCTGCCTCGGATAGCGAGGGATTTCGTGGTCGAGGAAGAGGTCGAACTAGAGGGTTTAGAGGCCCTGCGCGACCTCGCGGAGGGTCTAGTTATCGAGAGTCGGGAAAAGAACAGGGCGGGACGGTGGGCAAAGACAATCAAGTTCAGACTCAGACTCAGACTCAGACTCAGAAAGCAGCCCCCACGGGACCGGCAGTGGACAGCAAGTAATCAATTGGCATCAGGATCAAGCTGCTTCTCGAAGAGATACAGCCATTTCCTCTTCTTTCTACGTTGTTGTCTGGAGCGTGTTATTTCTCGTGATGTTTGTGAGGATCTTCGGTGCAAATTTAAATACCAAGAAGAATCGCAAGGTGTGAAGAGATTTCCATTTTTTTAGATTTTTTCAGCTTTACTTCTCTTTTGCGTGCACAAAATTGGATCTTACATCTTGGCTAGTCGCTTACTATAATCAAATTCATTGATAGTATTTGTAAATGAGCTTCCCAAATTCATTCTTCCATCGTCCTAACTTTCTGATATGATGTTGGTTTGCGAAGTATTGCTAATATACTAGAGCCTGCCTCGCCCTCAACGTTTGTTCCTTTCTAGAAATGATACCCTCGCGTGAGATAGAAAATATCAATTCTACGATGTTATGTCTCACTGACCGATTTCATTTACATCGAAACTCATCCTAGGACGGTATTCCCTTCCCTCGAAATAAAACAGAAACAAAAATCTCTAACAAAACACATCAATTCACTATAGACACGATGGCTGTGGAGAGCGATAAGAACAAGTACGGAATCAATCATGGCACAGACTTCAGCGTACCACTGCAATCATTCACTCTTCCCGTCTTGCTCAGTTTATGCAGCCAGCTTTCCGAGACATCTCACTTCAGCATGAGTTGTCCGGTAGCCTTGTCTTTTCCCTGGTCAACTCAACAGAGATGAAATCTTCTCTACCTCCATATCAACGACTACCCTCAAATCTCAATCGCTCCACAAGCTTTCTATCTGATAAGACAGATATTGTCTTCCTATGGTAGCAACTACGCACATGAGCCATTGGACAATGCATATTGAATAGCATTTGGGACTTTCTGGACACTCGAAAACTGAGTGGTCTTTTCTCTTCGCCTAAGCCAGAGTGTCTTGGATGGATCACAAAATAATATATGCCCCAAAATCCCTGGCTATATTGTGGAACAGACGATTGATGACAGATGATAGATGCCCAAAGCCTCAGGCGTCTGGACTGTCGTGAGCGTTCTGAAATAACTATGATTGGTTAAAAAGTAGCTTTACCTTTATGTCGAACTAGTCGCCAATCATAATCTTGGACTTGCAAAGTTTATCTCCAAAATATACTTTCATCTGTGTTCTAGAATGTCTGTTTATCTTGAGTTATTCTGTTGAAATGGCAGAGTTCAAGGGCGGTTCTCGTCGTCAAAAACAAGTTTTCGATGAAGAATGAACAAGTTTCGACTATATATATAATCATTTAATTTAATGAGGGTAAGATCAAAAGCATGCAATAATGATCTGCTTGCTAAATTTCGCGAGAGATAAATTTCCTTGGTTCTCGTAGTGTCTGACATGATTCTCGATTCTCTCGTACAATTTCCAGGGTTTGGCGACTAATTCTTGAATCATGACTGAAAAAGTACACATTTGCCAGGGAGGGCAATTTGCGGGGGTTTGGCTCGATATGCCGGCAACACAAGTATTTGAACTCGAACTTATCTCAAGGTGATTGGAAACCAGCAGAAAAATCCCGGCACTTTGACGTACCTATTTGGGTTTTCTGACAACTGTCGAAAACAATCTCATCTAGAGTTCTGTTGTACATCCTCCATTCGCAATTTCCTCAATCCGATATTCACCGCTCGGCAAAAGATGGTCCTCCGCGTCGTAATAGGTGATCCTAATTTTGGGAATGTTGATATTCGTTCCACTGCGCAATATGCCGAGCGTTGCTGTTTCGTTAAAATCTTGCAAATCTTCTTCCCAGTCCGACAATTCATCAAATACAGAACGCAATTCCCAAATAAGCAGGTCTAGGTGTTCATTTGCAAACTTGATATTCAAGATACCAGAATCATCTATCGTTAGCATTGGCATATCTTTTCATTTCGCTCACCCGAACAGTTACTGTCCAGCGATAGAGGGGAATCAATTGGGCTGCTGGGAAATATGTAGCTTAATTCAGACCCCACTGATATAATGCTATGGTGTTCGCTTTCGTCGGGATATCTCTCATTGCTTAATTTGTTATTCGAAGAGAGAAAATATGAGCGAGCTTATGATGTTAAAAAGAGAAGAATTAAATAGATCGATTACCTCCGAGTCCTGAACACGTATTGTTCTCATTCATTGTGGTAATTTCTTCAGAGAGGAAATCGGCCCAGGAAATTCGGTCTGTTTTTGTGTTAGTCTGAAAAGAACTCTTGCACGATTTACCTCTTGTGCTATGTTCTCTCCAGAAAGGATCAGATGAAGCCTCCTGAAGATCGAACTCTGGGAATTCCTGCATTCTCTTATCCGATTGTTCGATAGAAAACTCCTCAAAAGCAAAAGTTGAGGCTTGTATGGGTGTCGAATTACTTCGTTCACCTGGCTCTAAAAACACTTCGCTTCTCCGCCAAAGTTTGGTGTCCATTGTTCCGGTCGGTTTCGAAAGAGAAAGCTCGATATCCTTTAAGAATTTAGTACGAAAGATATAGACTGACACACTTGATCCTTTTGTATTAACGAGCACTTCCATAGAGTGTCCGTGCTGAACAATTTCAGTTCATAGGTTACTGTAGATTTGTTCGAATGAAAATTTCGAGAAAAGTAGCAAGTAGATTCAACAATCTTCTGGCAAACGTCATGTTCATAAAGAAAATAGTGCTTGGAACATAACGGGCACCCGCATTTAATAGGGGTCCTCAGTGTCCAAAGCTGGGATGCTGGTTCTTGCAGATTTACACTAGCGGTAGCCCTTATCCGACTTCCAACCTTTTGCAACTATTCGTCAGGTCACTGCATTGTAAAGGACTTGCCCAAGAGCACATATCATTTGGTCTCCATATTATTTCAATAAAATGTCGCTGGTCGGCATTCATGTAACGACGAATATACAGAGCGCAACCGATAGCTTTCATTATCTTACCACACTTGAGCTGTTGATTTCTCCGGAAAAATGATAGTTGCTTTGAAGTGCCAGTTTCATGCGGTCCTTTCAATACTCTTATCAATGTCTGGGACTTATGCGGTTAAATCAAAATGGAATCAGTCGGTCGCACTTGTTTGGTTTTGCCTGAGTTCCAAAGAAAAATATTCTTCCTCTCAATCGGGGCATCACTGGAAAGGGTTACAGCCAACAGATGAAACTTTCCCCGATATCCTGGACCCTTACGTCGGCAGAAGCTTTCGAGGAAACTCGTAGTCGTTTGCCGATGTCTTTTGGTACCATGGTACAAAGACCGTTGCTGGAAAGCTAGGCTGTCCCAAATAATATGTCGAATCTCAGCTCTAGCAGGTTCCCAAGTATGCGCTGTGAAAGTTCGAGACATCTGAGGCATCCACAATCCATGCTGCGATGCCTAAAGTCAATTTAATTACGAGGTAGGATGGCATGCTGTCGCCACTGAAGGTGGTCTCCATAACGTCCCCAAAACCTCAGCTGGTTCCACTACAGTCCGAGAACCCCTCATTGAATATCGATCAAACATGACCAAAGATCTTTCTATAAGGCTTACCCTCCGCATCTTCCATAAATGATCTGTTCTTGTCCATAATGAACTACCAGTGCCAAGTGTTTCCGGTCTAGCCCAAAGTCCTGTTTTTAGGTGTAGTTGATTTTCCCTCTCTCTTGAGGTGAAAGGGGTTGAAGCAGCGATGGATGACAGTGCGTTCTCTGATCTTTCAGAGAGTGAATCCACGTATTGTTGAAATTTACGAGATGCCAGTGCTCCCAGATAAGGAGGCCCTCCAATCAAACCAACAAAATTAGTCTCCAAATTCTTGTTTTCTAAAGATATCCGCTTCATTTTGTCCCATATATGGGTACTTGAGCGCGAAAAATTCGAAGATGCAACAGAGATGTCGGAGAGAGTACATTGCAAGTATTTTGCACAGGGAGATCCTGGAAAGAGTAACATACTGGCGGTCTCTATCGAAAAATCAATGTCAGAGACTGGTGAAGGCTCCGGACTTGATTCTTGAATAGTCTCGAATTTCTGCGAGCTGAAATTATTGGGGAGATTAAAGGAAGATGGGAGAGACTTTGACGATTGGCTGAATGACTGATGGTTCGTTTGATCATACATGTGACAAGTCATCAAGTTTAAGATTTTCCTCGATCTTTTGAAGGAAGTCTTCAGGAAGACCGATGATTTAGCTGAGGGTAGGCATTCGAGATCAAACTCGTCTGAACCTTTCTTCGATACGGAGTCTGTACTACACCAAGACCTGTGAAGGGAGTGCGAGTATGCTGCATTTACTTTTGGAGGACCAGTGAGAGGAGACAAAACAGCACCTGGAAATGTCTTGCGGTAGTGTGCAAATTTCGACGAGTACGATCTTTCAACCTCCGGATCCGTTGTCTTGACACTCTTCAACAACGGGATGGATGGTGTACTTGGGTGACAATCACACTTCTTTGAGGTGGAAGATAGAGACGGCGAGGTGCCGGAATGACAGATCGTCCCCAAAGAAGCTACACTGAGAGATTTACGAGCTGTAGCCCATGATTTATTCGGTAACACAAGAACAGGAGTTCTAGCGATATCGAAGCTTTTGTGTGATGCAGCACCGGAAAAATTTGGCCTGCTGGAAATGATTGTCTCTAGAACTCGAGGAGACGATTCTGGTATACTGATTGTAAGATCTCGACGCTTTGGAACAACGAGCTCCTGGGAAAAAGTAAAAAGTACTATCAAGACCAAAAGAGACAGTGTCTGTGGGATAATTCTTAGGGACAGGACAAGGAGGTTGAAATCCGGGATGATTGCCATCTTTTATTAGCAAATTTCAAATGCTTTACACGTGCCATATGAAACAACATAAGGGAAATTGCGACAAAAACCACATGGTGGTCAATACGTCTTTCTTCAGTGGTAGTCCGATTCAGTAACACCGAAAGACGAACGAGGAAGTATATATCAAGAGCAAGATCAGTGAAAACTGATGCAAGTGACGGCAATACAGCCGATTGAGGGTAACATTGCGGGATATTGGTGGTTCGTGTCAAGGTCACATTGACGACGGCAAGACCTGGATATGGTCAGACTTCTGGTAAATATGGAGATACCGATGCGGGCGACCCCCCAAGCCCTGAAGAGATAATTCTCCCCTGTGCATTCCGCATGGTCCAGTATTTTCCACATGATCAAACTGCTGGCGAATATTTTGGCTGCATTTTCCGCGATAGCCGTGAAACTTGAAGAAAACTGACATGCTCCTTGACTGGTGACTAGAGCGAATAGCTGCCCTACCTCGAAAAGAAACGTTGAAACGAGAAGCATGAGAAGTAAGATTGGTTTGCGATAGAATAACAGTGTATTATAGTGTCTTTTAAGAATGTACAATGCGCAAGTAATCGTCGATTGGGCAACCAGGCCCCTAAGAGCCATCAGATATCGCGTTGAATTCGACAAACCTACAAGATAAAGGCGGAGGCTATACTTTGCGACATTTCAGCGACTCAACCTGTGAGCGCTTGCGGAAGCGAGAAAAAAAGGTGCAATTAATCGTAACAAGATCAAAGGGCTCGTGAAGGTCAGAATCACCACAAGTATCCTTGGCTCTGCGGTAGTGCCGGGATTAGGGTTTCATAGAGACCAAAAACTTGCTGCCAAAAGAGATGTGATAGTGTAAGGGGCTAGACCCCTTCAAGATCATCATTCATGGTCAGTATCAACTTTTATTCCACAATTTCTCAGAAGAGCGATAGCCAAGCAATTTCCCTTTTATCCCTGTCTCGGCTTTGTTGAAGCAGTTGACTTTCTTCACTCATCCTGTAGCGTGTATAAATAGCATCAGTTACAAGCAGGAAGTGAAGAATTCGCTAAAGCAACACTTAAAAAAGAGTAAGGGCCTTTGTACTTTTGTCGTTCGAGTGCGATCTTCGCTTTGAAAGCAAATTTTCTGGATTGTCATAATTTGACTTAGTTTCCCATCCCGTGGGAAACGCTATTCTCTTTCAAAGTAATGAGACATATTATTTTTAGTTCATCCTTAGGATAAATATCAAATAGTCACTTTGTCTCCATATCCGATATGACCGAACCCGAAACATCTATTAAACCTAGATTTGGCTCAGGTTGATTGAGCAACCTGATGGCTAACTCCTCAGTATGGGCAACCCAGTCAGAAAAAGGATTTAATAGACTTATGACCAATGATTTTGATTTTCCAAATTGGGGTTAAGGTTTGATAGGATCGCATTAACACACGTGATGCGTTTGGATTGATCCTATCAGAGTTCAATTCTCTATTGTTCTCGAGCTGCGTCATATCCCGCCAAAACGTTAGCAGCGACTCCATATATCCCCATTTGACAACCAAGGAAAGGAATGCTATAAATCGACTTATGCTGATAAGACTTTTGTTCTCCGGACACGAAACTTCTTTCATAGGAAGGTACACTATGTAGACATGAGAACCCCAATCATATCTCCGAACCTACTTTCTCGGAATCATAGCCATCATTGTTTTGATGTTTTTCTTTCATTGTTCGAAGCGTTGTATTTAATAAACGCTACCACAACTTTTGCCGCACCCTATGCCCAAGATTTTACCTCTGCCAAATTTATCCTCTGTGAATGAAGAATTCTTGCTATCGGAAGACCTCTGGCGGAAACACGATAACAATGGAGGCAAGGAATAGGTGATTATCGTGAGATATCCATCTTACATGTCCATTCGGTAAAAATTCAATATCGCGGGCATTGACGCAGTTATCTTGGATTAGTCTACTAATATTCCTCAAATGGTATTGTTTACAGCCCTACCAATTTCATGATCTTGGATACTCCTTTGGTGGCAGTTGTGCTTTTATGTCAGCGTCAAATTTTGCAATACAAAGTGCAGTTGTATCATCATTGCCCTGGATATTTCATTTGTTCTTTTCTATCCGAGATCCTATCGACAAAACTATTCAGATAATCCCCCGGTCTTTTTTTCTTCAAGAATTCTTCCCCATTGCCTAAAGGCTAGCTGGTTGACCTCAGCGGGAGTACCTCTAGCGTCGACTATGATAACATTGCTCTCGTCACATTCTGGTGATTCTAGAGTTTTTAGTTGGCTATCAAGCATTTCCTTTTTCATGAAGTGTCCCTTCCTAGCAGTAATTCTGTTCTGTAATGTCTCGATATCCAATTTCAGAAACAGGAAAAACATTTCGACATTCTGACTAGTCTCGGCTTTCTTCAGAACCAATCGATATATCTTCTTGAGTGCTGAACAGGCTACAGTGATTCCTAAAGTCCCAGGCTCCATAGCTTTCACCGCGATTGTTTTGACTATTTGGTCCAACCAGACGGATCTGTCGAAATCATTCAGGGGAATTCCATTGGTCATTTTTGCAATGTTCTCAGATGAGTGGAAATCATCGCCCTCGATAAAAATGTAGTTGTAATAAGCAGATAAAGCCTTGGAAACAGTAGTTTTTCCGCAACCTGCTATCGTCAGCATCAAATAACAGATCCGGATGGTCTATACTTGCAGGACCTATAACTACAACTACTGGTATTTTATTCATCTGGAATGTACCAGCAGCAATTGAAGGGCCGCAAGGCCTTAAGAATGACTAGACACTTTCTAGTGTTTTGGAGAGATGCGAATGAGATGGATGAAGTTGGAATGATTTAGCGATAAATGGCTGATAGTCAAAACACAGACGCTGCAGATCATGTGCAGACTTCAATGAACCAATTTAAGCAAACTACAATGTTCAAGGTTCTTTAATCCTCCAGCAAGTAATGAAGCCGAGGAAATACCAGGGAAAATCAACCTCCAAAAAGGATTTTAAACTTTGGATTTCCAGTCTAGACTAGCCAGACGAATTTCAGCACCTGACCAATGTTGCGGTGGGTGGGAGCGAGGGCAACTCAATCATACTTTGGCATTAAGGCTATGAATGGCTTCACGTGGGCCATTGGTCGCCCAACATGCACGTGACTGAAAGTGGACACCCTTGATTGACGCTGTACTCCAATCGTTAATATATTATATCAACGGCAATGGCTTCGTTGTTTTTTAAGAGCCCGGTATACTTATCATAGATATTTTTGCTGACTGGGAAGGTTGACCTTGATATCAGACTAGATGGGGATGATGAACGAAAGACTGTCGATGTCAAGGTGAGCAAAGACAGGAGGGAAAAAGTGCCACTCTATTGCGACGGAGAATCAATCAAAGGAGCAGTATGTGACATGCATGACCTCATAGTCCTGACCTTTAGGTTACCGTTCGTCCACGAGATGGGAAGAGGCTAGAACATACTGGCATTAAAGTCGAATTCATTGGCAGCATAGGTCGGTAAGCATCTCGGACTTCAATGGATGCCAATTCTCCTTTAGAACTCTTCTTCGACCGTGGGAATCATTACGAATTTCTATCCCTTGTTCAGGAACTGGCTGCGCCCGGGGAAATGCGACATGCGCAGACCTTTGACTTTGAATTCAAAAATGTAGAGAAACAATACGAAAGTTATCATGGCATTAATGTCAAATTAAGGTACGTCTTGAGGAGCGAAGAGTGCTGAAGTCCAGATATTTTGTGCGAGTGACAGTGAGTCGACGAATGGCGGATGTTACGAGAGAAAAAGATCTGTGGGTGTACTCATACCGCGTTCCTCCCGAAAACAATAGTTCAATCAAGATGGATGTTGGGATTGAAGATTGCTTGCATATTGAATTTGAGTATAGTAAATCTAAGTCTGTCCCCTTACCAACCGTGCTTACTGATATCGTAGATATCACCTGAAGGATGTTATCGTCGGGAAAATATATTTTCTCCTTGTCCGCTTAAAGATCAAGCATATGGAATTGTCAATCATCCGAAGAGAGACGACAGGCGCTGTGCCGAACCAATATAATGAAAGCGAAACCATTACAAAATTCGAAATCATGGACGGCGCTCCAGTTCGAGGTAGCAACGCTCGTTATTGGCTGAGTATCTTACTTGTTAGGAGAAACTATTCCAATTCGCCTGTTTCTGGGCGGGTTCGATTTGACCCCAACCTTTCGGGATGTCAACAAAAAGTTTAGTTGTAGATATTACCTCTCGTTGGTACTTGTCGATGAAGATGCCCGAAGATATTTCAAACAGAGCGAGATTACTCTATTTCGACGGACGAACGATCAATGACCCATAGTTAACTAAGCTTTTGAACATAAAATCGCTTTTCTAAACTGTCATTGATATCTTCAAGTTGCTATTTTATATCATTTAATGTAAAATAACATCTATTCCAAATCCCGACCTTCATAGCTCTTTCTGACGGGCAGCAAAATAACCATATATCTTTATGAGATTATCAGTCATAGTGAGCACTGGAAAAATACGTTCAGCAACACTCATGAGTTTAAGGTCAGTCTCAGATGAAGTTGAGTCGTATTAGATTATTTTGCCTAATTCAATGCAAACTGATGGCTGAATATCTACTATCTTGTGTGAAGCTATTCATCTGAGTTATATTGATCTCCGTCGCATCTCAGAGAAACTCCTGTGTCCTATGGTTCTCCTCGCCAGAGTAGAAAAACTCATTATTATCCCTCTTGACTTAAGAGAACAATTTTTGATCCTGCAGGATATCATTTCCTTTTTCATACACACACAGACTTGCTTACTTGTTAGCAAGTCTGTACACACATCGTGTTATATCTTCTGATGTGCGGCGGATATTGTCACACACTACTGCGTCCGCATTAGACGCCTACTACCATATGGAAATGTAGCATTCAGTATCAAACCTGAGCTCGGATATCGACACATTTGGAACAGTTCTTAAGACACCTTCACACCATAGTACCGGATTGGAAGTCAGAATATGCTTCTATAAATGCCACAAGAGTATATACACACAGATCAAACGCTGTCGACAGACCCAGAGTTTACCGTGTTTTAACTAATGAAAGACCGTTAACCTACTCATACAAGGAGCCAAAATGTGACAGAAGGTAATCAACAAATTAACAGCACCCAAGAGTCGGTGCTAACCCATTTGCAGCCTAGGTCTCCTGATTGACGAAGAAACTCCTAAATAATGACAATAATATGTTTCCAAACATATCTGAGGAGAGAGTATGGAATGGCTCATGCCTTATGAGCTCCATACCAGCTCTCAAAAAAAGAGGGGTGACGAGTTCGAATATGCCGTTTACGTTGGTCAAGATGATTAGATAATGAAGAAGATAATTGGTACCAGATCGTGTAAAAGTGCTCTCACAGAAATCACACTTAAAAGCCTTTTCCCTCTCATGTATACGCATATGTTTTGAAAGATTAGACGACTCGGAGAAAGTCCGCGAGCAATGTGAGCATTGGAGACTATTTTTTAATCATATTTAAAATATATGTAACTCACGGCTTTTCCCCTGAGTGCGTTCGTTCATGCACACTAAGAGTCGTTCGGGCAGCAAAAGATTTGCTGCATTTGGAACACTAGCACTAATAAGATATGGCGTCATGAACATCGAGCGTACTTGAAAAGGCTTCTCGCCTGTATGTGTATGCAAATGTTGGTCCAGCGTTGCTTTTTCCGCACAACGTTTACCACAATGCGGACATTGGTAGGGCTTTGAGTCTAAGTATATCAAACCCCTATTCAGTAGAAGAGTCAAAATACTTGTATGCGTTTGAACATGACGCACAACCTTCTGCTTCTGCGTGAACGCCAACTTTGGATTCCGCGAGCAACCCTGCCAATGACAATAGTACTGATTCTTTCTACTTCCGATATGTTCGTTTTCAATATGCTTTTGCAGAGCTTCTGCATTCCGTGCAAAGAAATTACATAAATACAAGTTGCCTGCTAATTAGGTCAGCATGAGTATAATCACAAGAATGCGTTCCTACTGGATTCTCAAGCAACCACTTGCAATGTACGGGGTTAAGAGGATCCTGGAAAGTTGGAGTGGCGCTTATATCGTTCGGTGTCGGGACTGTTGGTGCAGTACTTGAAGTGGCGGGGGAACCGTGAGCAGACTTAATCGACTGAAAGTCATGCCCAACATTGGAGAAGTAGCTTGACTGTTCGAGTTGTGGAGTACGTGAGGGCAGTCGGTTTTGATCCACGAAATGGGCAGCAGTAATTAGCTGATCTGGGAATGTTTGATGACTTTCTTGAGCTCCTACTCCCCAGGGATTCCAAGCATTTTGGTTCGGCGTATATGGCGTTGGGCTTGACGATCCATATGGATTTGTCTGGTTCTGGTTGCTAACGGGTGGAGCAGATGGGAAGCCGTCGTGATGTTCGTTGGAACAATTCCATGCTTCTTGTACGTGCTCTTCAAGGAAACAAAACCCAGCCACTCCAGCCTCTTTGTTTAGTAACTGCGACACATACAGCAAAACACTTACAGTAAGGTACAGAGCCGAATAGTCAAGCGGGGTTGAATAGCCATCGCCATACTGACACTGCGGAAGCAAGGGTACGTCTTCGCAGGTGTCTTTATCGCAGCATACAACATGGCAGCCAGCAGTGTCACAGTACGTTTCATTGGGTGTCTCCCTGCTGAAGCGTGTGTGATCCGGCGAGGGTAAGGCGCCCATTGTTGATCGAACGAGAACAAGCAGAGCAGCGAACGAGATGGCTTGGAGGTATTTCTCGGCGACAGATGCGCAGAATAGCCTGTCCGTACAAATGGGACCCGGTCAGAAGGAACCTGAAGGAGGCGAGTGGGTGGTGACTGAGAGGGTTCTCTTCTCCTGTTCGCTGGGGGTTAGGCCACCGCTTTTGAGCGGTTACCCTGACAGTTATCGCCGGTGCCGTTCCTACAGTCGGAGCAAGCGCGCGATCATTCCTTTCCATTCTCGCTCAAATACTCCCACATTTCTTCACATTCCAGGAGGAAAAGTGTATGTCATAATTCATGAGGCTAACGATCATTAAATCTTCAATTTATTCCGCATAGTTTTCCTGATCCATCTTGAGCATATCTTCGAGAATAATGCATTTTGCCAGACAAGGCGCGGCAATACAACATTCATAGTAATATCAAAGTCATTTGACGACTATATACGCAGAGATATGCAGTTATTTCCTATTCTTTTGATGCCTCTATCTTTTCCCTAATCCTGTCATATAGAAATTTCATGGGATTTACTTTTGCGAGAAGTAGCACTGTAATGTTTACGGCCGTATCTGTTTGTTCTATTAGTGATGTTCAAGCTTCCCGAGGAGCAATGAATTGTTATCGATAAGAGCACGTGAATCTCGCTCACAGAGCATAGGAAGTATTCCCTGTATATAATGGTTAGTAGGAACCGATTGCATTAGAGCAGCTTGCACCATCAATTAGACCTGAGGGATCGATATACATGTCAGCTAATTTCTCTTGAGAGAGAGAATCAATTTTTTATGTGCTAAAACATTTACTTTCAGGGTATACAATTCACTCGCAGGTCTCTTATTTCTACTGCCACCCAAAGTTGTTGTATTTCCTAGTTATTCTCGCAAGGTAAATTATCTGAGTCTTGGATTGAGCCAATGAGGCTGAAAAAGGCTCAAAATGTTACTTGAGTTTCATCTTAATATTGTTTATGTAGGTGGTACACTTGAGGTACAAATAAGAGTAGGTTTTGTCAAACTTAACTTCTTATACAGGGTCATACCTAACCTAGGTATTTCCCTTTTTTATATACTCCATCATTAATGCCGTAATTATATATCACCAAGCCACTTAGCGTATTGGTAAGAATATAACCTCGTGTTCTTACAGCTTACATGTTATCAAGTGGCACTATCTATCTTTCTGTCTTGTGCAACCTCATAAGATGCAAAAGGATATTTAGTCTATACTGCTAAAATCTCTGATGTATGCTCCAATAATCTCCAGATGCATATATACAAATAGAGTACGACGAGCGACATATGGGACTCTCCTTGTACATTGTGGTAGATCAGAACTCGCATAATCTTCTAAAACAACATTCCGACCTTTGTACCTTCCACAACAAGTTATCCTGGTATTTTACATATCTCGACCCTGTTCAAGTAATACAAAACAGTCCAGCAATAATTTCCGTACGTAATCCTATCTATGGGTAATTTGTGCGGCGGTGAGGCCTACGATAGCAATGCAGGACACCAGCTGGGTGGTCCGAACAATAATATCCCATACGGTCAACAAGAACAAAGGCCGCAGAGCCACCAACAGTATAAACATTCTGGAGGCTCTGGGAAGGCGTTGGGAGGTCTTAATGGCTCGAGGATTAGTGCTGGTGAAGCCGCGGCGAAGGCTGTCGAGGTATATTGTTCTGAAACTGAAGTTGACAGTACAGGAGAGAATGAGGAAACGCGAAAGTAAAGACAACGAGGGCAAACTCTCCAAACAACTGGCAGAACAGAGGAAGAAAGGCTTGAATGAGCTGTTGAAGGAGGATGGAAGTCATATCCCTGAAAGTCATATCGTACGTTCATCTTTTCTTTCGTCTATACTGAACTCCTAGTATGATTAATTTTATCCAACTCGGACGAGCTCCAGATTTTACAATCTTCAATAGCAAGAGGGTTTTTAGATTAGCCACTGTTTAAACCTAATCAAGCATTCTAAAAGAAAAGCTATCATTTTGTCGAAACACAAACCCCGTCATGAAAATGTCTACTGTTCCGAGTATAAAATTACGGAACGGAAAGAAGAGTTTTTTTTTATTTGCGCAGGGAAATATTAGAATTTTTGTAATTCTACTACATAACATATTTCGGTTTGTTTGTGTCAGTCTTATAAGTGACTATGAATGTCTCCCTTGGCTTCTTTGCACATAACAGAACTTCGGGGAATCTTCTATTAGAATACATTCAACACCATCGTACTGCAGAAAGGATCGAATCTCTGAAAGGCACATAGACTCCTGTGAGACTGTAATTTAAAGAGAATAACTTCGAAGGGTTATGAGTCTAAGATTTGGGGAGCACGATCTGAGAACTTAACAGCCGGATATCGTCGAAAAGATAAGAGAATCAGTCACAATTATTGAAACTAGTAGCTAAACTTTGGCTGATTGTCCAGATTCAACAGGCAAAAAGAATTTGGAAAAGGAGATGGGTATACAAAAGGTGGAACTCATTGGTATGCGGCATGAATAATGAATGGCTCTTCATTTGGATAAAGTAAGTGGAACTGCTAGAAACCCTCTAGACGAACATGCATTTACAAAATAATCTCCTAAAGAACTGAATATCTTCCCGTTGGTATACCAGATGTACGAGAATCAGACTCCGCCGATGCTGTGATACCTTCAGCCATGAGACGTTTCAATTCTGTAATGGCACGAGAGACAGCAAGTTCCGTATCCCCCTCTACAAGAATGTAGAGTTTTGATTCGTTAAGGGGTATTGGTTTTCCTGGAGGGACATATGTACCTAGACAAATTAATATTGGGTTTAAAAAATATTCTAATGCCTTTCGTAGTAATAGATGTCCCAGTTGCTTCGAGTACTTTCGAAATGTTGGTGCGATTGGTGACAGCCCATCTAGCTTTTTCTGCATTTATTAGTTTAGCATAGGATAACGGGAACAAACGGGGAAAATCATTGATTTCAATAACGGCTTGATACTCTCCAGCGTCAGGTCGCGCAGGCTCAACAATTGTTTTTCCTCCTTTAAGACGTGTATTAATGTTTGCCATAGCAGCACGAGCCTTTTCCAACGCGGATGCTCTTGAATCTTTCGAAGTAATGCTGGTATCTTTTGCCTTCTTGGTGATAATGACAGACTTCATGAAAGAAGCTGTTGCATCATGTTCCTCTTCACCACTCGGCTCGATGACACCTCCAGATTTGCTGCTCTTAGTAACTGCAGCGTCAAATATAGAATCGTCAATCTCCCCGCCGCCATCTTCATCTTCATCTTCGCCATATGCGCGGCGTTGCATTTTCAAGACTGCTTCTCGCTCTTTGTCTAGTCGATCGAGCCCCTTGCCACCAAAACCAGATCCAGAAGCCTTTTCCTGGCCTGACTTGACCTTTTCCAAGAACCCTCGTCATAGATTAGCATTTGCAAATCAGGAACCTACGTTCGGCCATGGCATTAATCTCTGGAGGTACAGCAGTCAAACTCATCTTCAACGCCTTGGCGATATCAACTGCATACCGCTCTTGATCCGGTGTTAAAAATGTTACTGCAGTACCTGTATTGCCCGCACGGCCCGTCCTACCAACTCGATGAACATAGTCCTCCATATGATTAGGACAATCAAAATTAACAACCAGTTTTAATTGCTTGACATCGAGACCTCTCGCAGCCACAGATGTAGCGATAAGAATCGGCACAACACCTGCCTTGAAATCTTCAATAACAGAATCACGATCGGCTTGGTCTTTAGCACCATGTATAGACATACAGGGATAACCTCGCCGCATCAAATCACGGAGGAGATTATCCGCAGACTCTTGACGATCGACAAAGATAAGAGCTCGAACGTCTTCATCTTCCGCATAAAGTAGACCGAGTAACTCGAGCAGACGGGTGAACTTGTTCTCTTCTGCTTGCACTTCGACAATTTGTTTGATTTCGGGGGCAACCACACTTCGCGCACCTACAACAATTTCAACTGGCTTACGCAAGATTTTTCGAGCTAGAGCTTCCATCTAAATGTTAACAGAGTATGTGAACAAATCCCAATACAGCTTTTGGAAAAGTAGCCGAGAACAAGACTGTCTGCCTGTCAGGACGAACATTGTTGACAATTCTCATAACTTGAGGTTCAAACCCCAGATCAAACATTCGATCGGCTTCGTCAAGTACAATATAAGTGACCCGTCGCAAATTGGTAACTCTTCCGCTATTTGCTGCAAGGATGTCGATCATTCGGCCTGGTGTACAGACGACGATCTCTGCACCTCGCTTGAAGTCGGCAATTTGATCTTTAATAGGAGCACCACCATATGCACAGACTGCCTACGCAATCAGCAAGAATTGTGAAATTATAAGAAACCCTCAGTCCTAGTATCTTCAAAAATGGTTTACATTCTTGAAATGTCTGAGTAGCTAGTTCTCGAGTGGGAGTCATGATGAGAGCGATAGGTCCATCGGTAGGTTGAAGCGGCTTCTGGTCTTTCAGATGTCGAAACATAGGCAAAAGAAAAGCGATAGTTTTACCGCTACCAGTTTTCGCCACACCAATGATATCTCGACCCGACATGATAGCTGGAAGAGATTGAGCTTGGATGGACGTTGGCTTTTCGTAATTCATTGACTTTATGACATTAAGTCTAAAATATATCAATAGTATCATGAACAAAAAAGCGTACATTGATACTGGTAATCCGCATTGGCTCCATTTAGCGACTGGCTTCGGACAATTCAATCCCTGCACGGTAAACGTAATCGGGCTAAAAATGAGGATAAAATACCCGAACTTTTATTCCATCTAGCTCCATCCTCATGTTATCGACTTCTTCCTCAGTTAACTGAGTAAGATCAGCGGGCTCAACATAAAAGTCTTTTCTGAAAGGTTCATATTTCATTTGGGAATGATCGACTGAGAGAACCTCTTTCTTCTTCTGAGCTTTCTTGGCTGCTTTTTCAAGGATATCCTCATCATCCGAAGGTTCGCTTGGTTCATCTTCATTCTCGCCAAGTACCACGCGAGGTTGAAAGACAGTATCCGAAGTAGCGATTTCTTCATCTTGAGCCTTGACCGCTTCTTCCATGCCTACCATATATGCATCCAACGGATCTTCGTCTTCTTCGATGTGCTTCACAATTCCATTTGATGTAGAGTGCTCATGGTTGTTTGGCATAGCTTCATCTATCTGTATTTCCTCAGAAGTTGGGGGAGGAAGCAGTTCGAGCTTTCTTGTGGATTCTTTTTCATCGTCCAACCCTAATGACTTATCTGAACCAAAGATTTTGGATGACGGCTTTTTTGCAATCTTCAAGAGCGAAACGGGACCAGCAGATAAATCTATATCATTGAGAAAAAATGTCTAATTTCAGGATATACCGAGAGGAACTGAAGCTCGCACTGTAATTTGATCAGCTTTACACTCCGACATGGAAGCGGCGGACGGTTCGGTCTTCCCAGCAGCAGCAGTCATCGACTTTGAAGCTGGGATTTCAGTAACTGCACCGCTCTTTGCTTCCTCTTCTGCTTTCTTTTTCTTCCAGGCTTCTAATTTCTCTCGCCGTTGGCGTTTCTTTTCTTCTTCATCATTCGCAGCTGGTTTAGGCGATGACTGGTATTATTACTACTGCGAAACAATTCAAACATACCCCGTTTGCGACTCTTGATGGGGTGCGATCTCGTGTTTTTGACTCTACGTGTCTTTCTCGTGGCGAAGGATGTTTCTCACGCTCTCTGGATGTTGAACGACCTCCTCTATCTCTTGCACGATCATCCCGAGGAGAAGAATCTCGGCCCCGGGAGCGTCGACCGTCCCATCTGTCATCTCTTCGGACATCACGTCTGTGGTCGCGATACCTTCCATGGTCTCTATCAGTTCGTTCCTGCGGGGGTCGATCCTTATCCCGTTCATCGCGACTTCTCCGGTCTCTGTCAGAAACCCTCTCACGGTCTCTGTCTCGGCGCCGGTCGTCATCATGTCTATAGGATTTGTGTCGTTTCGAAACAGATTCTGGTGATCTAGAACGGCTTCTGTAGCGGACCATTTGAATAAAGTGAGTTGGTGGTTGGGCAACCAGAATGGGAGATCGTCGCTATGTGAAGCGCAAGCTCTCCTAAACCTCCTCTTTCGTTCCGTTCGCCTTCTTCGCATCCTCGTTTATAATCTGGCGACGCTTTAAACTCACCCAAACAAGCCAACAGGCCACTTATCTGCTAAACTACCTCCGCTTAAATGTCTCTTTCAAATCGCCATGATGATCACTCCGGCTCAGACGAGGACGAGATGGACTGGTATACCACAACGTCATAAACTTGATATTAAGTCCTGTTAGTCCTTTATGTATGGAGGAAATGGATCTTGCCGACCGTACATTCAGGCCTTGCCAGTGCGGTTATCAGGTATATTCTCCAAGTGAACATTTTGATTCATGGCACTTAGGTCTGTTGTTTTTGCTGGAACAATATCAGACAAAATCTGAATGGGAAATGTCCAGCCTGTCGAAGGCCTTATGACGATCGGCCCATAGAGTTCACACCCGTTACGCAGGTTGAGTATGTAACTTCTCAATAACGCTGTATATTTATCTACAGGCTTCTAAATGATCAGAAGCGGCAGCAGAAGATCAATGAGGAGAAGAAAAGGAAAGAAAGGGAAAAAAGGGAAATGGAAGTCATGAACCGAAAACATTTGGCATCCGTTCGTGTTCAGCAAAAGAATTTGGTCTACGTCACTGGGTTGATTCCAAAAATTCAAAACGAAGAACTTGAACAAACCTTAAGAAGTCATGAATACTTCGGTCAATACGGAAAGATCCTTAAAGTCGTTGTAAACAATCGGAATACCACAGGCCAACGTAACCAAGCCAACTCACAAAAGCCTGTGCAAGTATATATCACATTTGCAAGGAAAGAAGATGCAGCTAGGGCTATTCACGCTGTGGATGGTAGCGTTAATGATGGCAAAGTCCTACAGTATATCCAGATATCTGCTCAGTTTGCTTATGTATCAGTGCGTCTTTGGGTACAACAAAATATTGCACAGCCTATCTACGAAATCAGCCTTGTCAGAACCCAAACTGCATGTATTTACATGAACCTGGCGAAGAAACGGATTCCTATTCTTATTCGCGGGAAGACTTTTCAAGCTTGTATGCTCACCCTGATATTATCAACATTCAGTGTTAATCATACTAGGCAACATGCCATGAAACAGAATGAACAGAAACAGCGTATCAAAAATCTTCGCCCGGTCGCGATGGAACATTCCCAGAGTGAAAATGCACTCGATCATACTCCTCTGCCCGCCAAGGTATCTTGGGCAACCAATAAGCTCAGCCGTTCTAATACCCCTGTTTCAATCGACCATGTGGAAGTATCGCCTGTAAAGAAACCAATCGAATTCTCTCCGCCAAGCATTAAAATTCCTCCTGCAAAACTGCCTCAATCCAAACAGAATAGTAAATCTCCTCAGAAACTTTCCGGAAAATTTCGATTTACAAAACCGGCAGCTTCTCCTGAACCCTTTTATGGAGCATTTGAAAAGACCCTTGCTGCTCTCTGCGATGGCTCGTTCAAGTATGTCTTTGCTTCCGCAGTTCTTGGCTCGGATGAATTTCGAAATGCCCAGTCAATGCCTCCTCTCTTCACATATTCCAAAGATGCTGCTAGGAGACGGCGCGAGGCTGAAGGCGCGAAAGCTGTATTGGTTGATCAAGGATTTGATCCATTCGATGCAAAACGCGTGATTATAACCAAAACACCGGTGGCATATCACACACAGATGGTTGCACCTCCTGGAGTCTCTCAACCACTTTCCACTGGCAACTATCCTATACGTGCGGCGTCAAGTACCCTCGAACGTCAGTTCCAACAGCCACTCGGCGGCCCAACATACAAGACAACAGCGACCCCTCCACCAGGCATTTTTTCGCCACAAACTTATAACGAACACTCACGACAAACATCCCGAGAAGGTGCGCTCAGAGATCAAATATATGCACCTCAGGCTAGACGAACGGACGGCATAATGAGCGATCGAGGTAGACTTGATTTGCAGGGCAGGTCACAGTTGACGCGTTCAGACCTAGCGGACCCAGCCATATTGTCTATGAGACCTAGTCCCCTTCCCCAGCAGGGGTTCATGCAACAAGGTGGGTATAATCTCCCTAGAGGACAGCAACCGCAACGATATGGGGTGTATTGATCTTTCCGGGGCTTCATTGTCGCGAATCATTTTAACCATCCTTCTTTCTTCAGGATTTCTTTTCCTATCTTCATTTCTCTTCTTACACCATTTTGGCTTGCTTATTGTACTGGTTGTGCGGTTAATTCTCATTGGTTTATCATCACTACTTCTTTCTGACTTAGGTTGTCATGTAATTGCATGCGAATAGCAGTCTTAACTTTTCATTTTCTCCATCACAGTTCCCCTCGCGTTAGATCTATACCCCGGTACGTTCAAATGCCCGCTTGTTGCTGTCCTCTAGTTCTCCTTTCATCGACTTCATGGGCTTACTGGGGTATAGATCATCAAGCAAGTCCAGTTCCTTCGCCAACTCCAGTGTCTCAATCAATGGCCTCCACCAGACCACAATCTGCTGCTTCGTTAAAGACGGAAATGTCTGGTTCTCCGAGTGCTGGGAGTCGAGAAAACTCAAAGACACAAAGAATTCGCATTGTGCCATTCAAGACTCCACAAGTATCCAACGCTCTGCCTTTTCAACAGTCGAAGAAAGGGTCTGAAACTCAGGCGCTTGACAAGTTTCGGAAGACAAAGAAGGACGAAAAGAAAGTTACAGAGAAAAGTCTTCCTGTGTGTATGCAAGGTTCTCCGCCAGCGCCCATCGAGGAGATACCTCCACCAGTAGTAACTCCAGTAAACCCAGTTGAGGATCATCCACCAGTTCCAGCACGTCGACAGAAGAAAGACAAGAATAACAGCAAGACGCCTATTAGAGTACCTTCATCCTCCGTAGTCTCAGAAGTTGACACTCCATCTGGGCTTTCAACTCCTGAGTCAATCCGAGATATAACAATCGACGTTATAACCTCCTTGGGATATGAAATCGATTTCAAATCACATCCATTTTTTAAGAGACCGGTCACTTGGTCATTTACTTTTACTGATCAACAAATTGATCTAGCTAAGAAAACTCTTCGTGGTAGTTACAGTGATGCAAAGATACCCCTTGAACAACTGGAACGAGAATATCATGTTGCATTAAAACAGGAAGAAATTGTTACCAAACGGCTTGAAAAGTTGATGAAGAGGAACAGTAAACTCGCTGGACTGGTTCGTTGATCTGTCTCAGATTATGGATTGTTTTGGTGCCAATTCGAAAGTTTCCACGCGCCGTCGTCAACTGATCTCGCCATTATGAGATGGCTAAACAGATATATTGGGACATGTAAAGTGTGGAGCGCAGAATCTGTCCCAAGCTCTGGAACCCGAAAAAGGGGGGAAGGAGGGAGGGAATGGGGCCTATACTTGTTCTGAGGATAGTAATTGATTGTTAATGATGATGATGTATTGCTATCTCTTCGAGAAACAAAGAGGGGCAGAACGCTATCCTAAATACCTGCAGAGCCCAACATCCTTTTTCTAATTAGAATTTGTAGATAAAAAAAGGAAAACTAAACTAAGCCCCAATGGCTCGAGGTGACTCGTCAACATATCACATACTCCCGGCATCGAGGATACTCTGAAGAAAACAGGAACCAACGAAAGAAGCAGAACTTAAGCTGAAGTAGGTAGGACAGGGGGTAAGGGAAGGAGTGATGTAGATAGTAATAGACATCGAGGGGAGAGTTTCGCCTAGAATTCCGAGTGGTGTCCTTTTTGATGAAATTCTAAATTTCGTGATTCTATACGACAAGTGGTTGGGATGTAGTATTTATAACATTTTCCGGATTATCTCTAGTCCCTGGAGACAGATCAAGGATTAGACTCGCCTAGTCAGTACCTGATCTTACCTATAGCAGAAGTCTTACCAATGCCTATTACGATTGAGTCTTTTTCGATGATTTTGCGCTCCCTAGTCCAAGGTCTGGACCTTCTACTTTGCTCTTATTAGCTTAGGGTGAAAAAGGAGACGGTGGTTTGTTATCAATTTTGGATAATGAAACTGAGTTCAAGTCTCAGTGTGGCTCTTAAGTTTTTGCATATGTTCAGATTCTCAGAAACGGCTTAAAGTGTGGAGGTACGTTGAACTTTTACAGGTTTAAGTAACGAAGCAATATTTTGCCTTTATCTTCACTAGCATTGAATAGCATTTAAAGAACAGAAACAGACAAAAAGCATGCTCTAAAACATGACAAGAGCAGTATTGGATTCGTACAAGCACCTAATTTACCTTTCATCTGAGTCGAATAAATTAGGAGACCTCACCTTTGAAGGTTAGGTAGGTCTCAAACTTAAACTGATCAATCGACGTAAACTGTTTGTTGACTGCCGACCGGAAACCTAACCACCCCCTACATCGTGAGAATGGGAATTTGCCTGTCTTGCTTTTTGAGAGATACCGAGTCTGATATTGCATGGCTACCGTTGGACCAATAGCTTACATTGTAGAATTCTGAAGAACAAACGGGATTGTTGCAAGCTGACTCCCTGCACGCAAAGTGGCAAAACCTTGCAAAACCTTCTCACTTCTAACTATATATCATAGTCCAATATCTTTACAGCCGAATCATATTCCTGACCCAGCTCGGCAACAGCACGAGCAAGAGGAATTGGCTAGGATCGTTGCGAGAACATCGGAGTATGCGATTTTAGCAGCGACGTTCGAAACTGACTTTTCTCTGTAGAAATTTGATTGATATCTATGCTGTGAATGCAGTAGAGCGCGTCCATTCAGTAGATTCTTCTGAGCGAACAAACAACTACTCGTATGCTATCACGTAAATTCAAAGTTCTCACGGTAGACGAATGGTTTATGATATAGACTTTGCAATCTCGTCGGACGAAGAAATCAAATCAATATCAAGCGACAAGATATCACACGAAGAACGCGAATTCATGAAACAGATTTCGCGAAAAGCGAAGGAGGCAGTTGGAAGTATCAAAATCAGAGAAGAACTTGTGGGATCTGTGATAACAGCTGGTAGTTGGAGTTGACGAGCCTCTCGACAACATTAATAACTAGATCCACCATTTTCATCATTTTGATAGAAGGGAATAATTTTATTAGGTATTCTTTTGTACTACTTGATCTCATTTGGGGGAATTCTTCATAGTTCAATTTATTGATTGAACGATTAGGTACTGTGTAGAATATAGTCAAAATGTCAATTCAATTACAATGGAATAGGTCCCGCAAACATTTCATTCATAATTGTGGTCATCCCCATCTCGTCGATGCACACCTCTGTATCTGTCGTTGACAGTAATAAACTGCCAATTCTCCCCAAGCAACTCCACAGTATCATTGTCTATGACTTTTTGCTATAAGGGATTAGGTCGAGAATTAAAATCGACTCAGATACCTTCAGCACTCTTGCTCGATCCTTAAAGCTCATCTGATCGCGATTATTGATCAAAAGAGTTTTATACTGACTTTGATGATTTCTACAATATTGCTCCATCTTTGCCCAGGTATTCCCAAATCGGTCGATTAGATGGCATAGCAACTTCGTTTCTTCCAAACTCCAGGGAATTCTTTTTCGAGGAACATTTTCTTCTCGAGTCTTGGCGTTGATTTTTGAAAAACTTTTCTCTCGTCGAATTGTTCGACTAACGGCCATGTATGAAGATTGTGGATTGTCACTGGCAAAATCATATGAGGATTCTACTTCTGATTCGGAAGGATTCTCAGCGATTGAAGATTGATTCTTCCTAACAATACGTCTTCGTCTTGGAGGCAATGTTAATTTTGGAGACTCTGTCAGTTTGACTCTTTGTCCAGCTTCTTCAGCTCCCTCCTCATCCAGCTCCTCGTCTTCAACGCCGTTTTCATCAATTAATCCAAGGCCTTCGTGGTATTGAATTTCGGATGTTGGATGATTGTATAGTCCAGATTCTCGAGATTTGAGCCAATCATTCCTTTGCTTCTCAAGTTCTTGGATCTGAGCATCAATCTTGCTAATAGTATCATCATCTGATTTTCTCGCCTTGATCCGAGGAGTAGGTAAAGGGTCTTGAACAGTACCTTTTAACATCATTCGTCCTTCTCGCATACTTCTCAAGAGCTTCGGAGACGAGTTCGCGAGTTCATCTTTGAATCTGGCACGCTTAATAGGCCGAGTGGTCATCATCTCACTTGGAGATCTGCGAGGAGAAGCCGTGAGGGTTGGTGAACTAGTAATTCCTGATGTACTCAACTTGCGCTTTAGGGACTTTGAAGGTTTCCATTGTGGTAGATAATCTTCTTCTGTGATCTGTTCCAAAACACTCTGCCTGTTTTGGGGAAGTCGATCTGTCAACATTGATAAATGTGTCTTCTAAACACCCCATACCTGTCTCAATATCAGAATCATCCACATGTGTTCTTTGCGACCTCCTCGTGCAGCGGGATGTACGTTTAGATCTCCCTTCTTCACCTGTCCCCCGGCTTGTTTTCGATTTAGACCTGCGAACAGTTGCTTCTTTCTGCGCCTTGCCTCGTCGTCTTATGATGACATTAAACCCTTGAGATGGCTCTTCACTACCTATGCGCTGACGAGTTTTGACCATCTGGCTCTGATGATGGGGAAGCTGGTTGTGAGGACCGCATTTGCTACGTGACCCAATCACAACCATTCATCGAATGACGTAAATTCGGTATTGGCTACATCAAATTCTATTTCTATATTCTTTTATACTTTTGTTTCAGGATTTTTCAAATTTGCTATTTTTGCTATTCTGATAGGATTCATCAAGATTTTTAGCAGACCGATATATTCAAGGTTAAACCTTCCCACAAGTCGTGATGATAGATTGCCTCATCTCGATCCTATCGACTCAAAACCGATGAGATATGATATCTCCATGATTCTAAATTCCTACGTATGAGCTCCAGACAGAATCAATCTGAACCAGTCCAAGACACTATTGAAATGACGTCGGCATCAGCATGTCGCAAGAAACTCGTATCCGTGATATTTCCTGGTTATCTGATGGGTTTTCTCCTCCTTGATTTTACTACAATGACGTGGCTCATTCTTGTGAATCAGTTAAAGTGCACTTAGGAGTAAGATGAAGCCAACTTTTCTAGGCAACGAATCGAATGACAGACAAAGCAGGCAATTGGTCTGACTAATGACGACCGGGTGTCTATTTAGATTTACGTAGGATAATTTGAGGTCATGCAGATTTCAAAACAAGGTTTCCACAAGACAGCTCAGTTCAACTGGGTTAGAAATTATTTCATCTGAATAAATAATGTTTATGTAGAAAAGATATGGTAAACGAAATGTCATGAATGATTGGTTGACCGGCTGGTTCTTCGATAAGTTTTCTCCTTCGCCTGAAACCCTTCAGAGGAACAGAATTCCTCGTCTGAGTCCTGCGCTATCAACGTCTATCGTCAGCGCTTCCCATAAATATTAACTTGCTTTCCGTTTTTTAGCTCGAGTTGCTTGCCCCTTCTTGGGTTTTATTGAGGAATCATGGCCAGTGGGGGGCTGTTCGGTTAATCAAGATCTCAGGATCACCATGTACCTTGCGCTTTTTGGCGCTAAACTTTCCTTTCCCGCTTTCGTTCTGTAATATGAACTTTGTTCAATATTCAGCATACAAACCTCTTGCCGAAAGTCTGCTGCAATTTGGCTTGGTTCGTGACGAGCCGGAGAAAGAAGACTATCAAACTCATTCACTGGAGTTTCTGGAACTAATTTTCCTATTGCGAAAGCTTGAAAATCAAAGGCCTGCAAAAAATTAGAATGCTTCAGTGCAACGATTACACATTAATTTTTTCTTGCTTGGTTGGAGAATTACTCTTTCAAAATTAGATTGATACCATGAAAGATATACCTCTTCCCCCTTTTCATCATCTCCCTCGCCTAGTTGAAGCATGGGATATGGTCTTCGCAAGTTCACATCGAGAGTGGCTTGAGATTCCGATGCTTTGATCTTGGTTGCTTTCGAATTTGAAGTTCTGCTCGCTCTTGTTTCTTTGAGACGAGAAAGCTCTGTTTTCAATTTTAAAATTTCCATGTCTGCGGCTTCCTGAGATTTGCCTGCATCTTCTTTGATCCTTTGACATGTTTTCTCGATCGCCTGCATTCGTCAAACCTTTTCTAACGGTAGGAGGTGACCGTGAGTCTTTCGATTTCCTCCAGTTGGGCATTATCCTCTTCGATATTCTTGGCTAGTAGCGCAGCGGTGGTAGAATTTGACTTGATCAAATCTTCTAGTCTTGTCTTGAGCTCTGCATTTTCAGACTTGTATCCTTCCACCTTTAGAGTCAGTCAGATTGCGGGATGCTGCATACATATTGCTTCAAGAACATTTCTTCCTTCAAAGTATCTATAGCCTTTTCTGCATTTAAGGTTTTAAGAGTGAGCAGATCTTGCTCAAGTTTTATGATCTTTTGATCTTTGACTTTGATTTCATTGTGATATTTTGCTGCCTCGTTTTGTTTGAGTTTTGCAGCTTGCTTCTCATAAATGACCTGTTGCTCTTCGAAGCTCTTTTTGAGCTAAGGTTACGCTTTGGCTTTCAAAAATATATTCACACCTGGGCTTCTAAACTTTCTTTCTGGGACAAATGATGTTCCAATTCCTTTCTCAGGTTATCACATTCAGGCTTTGGGTCAACTGAAATACAGTTTTGCCGAGTACCTTGAGCTTCTCGTACTCCTCCGATATACCACCCAATTGGATCGAATTAGACTTTAAATTTTCGATTTCTTGTTCGGATCCCTTGACCCTAGCTTGTGTTTGTATGTGTGTGTCGTGAAGAGATTGAAGTTCTAACGTTACTTGGTCCGATGAACGTTGTAGGTGCTTCATCTCGGTATTGAGTCGACTGATCTCTTGCTGTGCTTCTTCCAATTCCTTCTTTTTGGTATCGACAAGGCAGTTACTTTCGACCATTTTGCTCTCAAGATAGGCCAATGAGGCTTGAGTTTCCTGTTGCTGAGTCTGGGCACTGTTTTGCTTTCCAACAAGTTCTTGAATAGTATTATCTTTTGCGGCAAGCCTTATATATTAGCTATAACATCTCGGATAAAACGGGACAAACTCGTTTCTCAGCTCAATTTCAGCGCTCTTTGCTTGATTTTTCAAAGTCGTCAACTCTGTTATATTTTGCTTCTGAGCCTCTATAGTTTCAGAGTTTGCGAATGCATTTGATTCTAGCCTCTCGATTTTGATATTTAAAGAGTTAATTTGATCCTCAAGAGTAGTTGTCCTTTCTTGAAGATGTTGTTTTTCTTTTGCACATACAGACATAAAATTCGAGGCGAGCTTGTTCCACGAATTCGTAGCTCTTGCAATGCTTAGCTATACAAACTACAACAAATGAGATACCGAGAGTTGCATTGCTCAATCAAAGTCCTGAGTTCTGAGTGTTCAGATGATTTGAACTTTTCAAAGAATACTGCTAGACTGTACTGATATCAACAAGTCTGACATGAAAAGATTTACCTTTTGGTCATGAAACATCTTTCCTCATTAATGATAGCATTCACTCGATGTTTCAATTCGTTGACCGTTGCGTCTCTTTCATTGTTCAAAGTGTTTTGAAGTGACTGGGAGCGGTGCCTTTCGCTTACGAGTTCTGCCTCCAAGGATACCACACGATCCCTTTCTTCTGCTGGCCACGAATCAGTTTTATGTCCAATGCATTGTTGGCCAACCCAAGAGACCGGCATCATTTTCACATCGCTGCTTGAGGCTCTGTCTAGTCATCTCACATTGTGCAAGTTGCTTATCGAGATCCTTGATGAGATTTTTACACTTTTCAATATCAAGATGGCTCGTTTTCCCTTCAATGGCTAATGTTAGCTACAAAACCCTGCATTTCAAACATTTACTTGCATAGAGTTGTTGCGACCCTGCTTTCCAGGCTGCGTAGTCCGTGGAAAGCGATGTCACTTGGTGGCTCCAGCTTCGAAGATCTGTCCAAAGCGTTCCATAATCCGCTCCAAGGCCATTCATAAACTTTCTGAGATCTAAAAATTTCTTTTTTAGGTCTTGAGAAACAGATTTGACATTTTCAAGTTCTTTTTGAGAAATTTCAAGTTCTTTTTCCTAGTTGATTAGCATTCACACATGATACTGAAAACTTTGAGTTGAAGTTTTGTCTCCAAGTCAAATCTACTTTGTCTTAATTGGTTCATCGATGACCAAATAGTTGCTTCAGGAGTGGAAGAGAAATGGGCCGCAGATGATTCTATAGTGGAGGGTGACATACGTGGAGACTCGATAAAGTGCTTTGGCAGTATGATCTTCGTTTCTTCCAATTTTGCAGGCTTTTGGTATGTGTTTATATTCAACGGTCCCTGTTGTTGCAAAGGTTGTTTAATAGAGGGACTTTGTTGATTAACAGACTTTCTGAGAAGCTTTGAAACCCCATTACTATCCTTTTCTCCATTGACACAGAGTGAAGGAGGGGCTTTTGATGGGGGACTTGATTTTATATCTGAAGGGTTTTGCAAATGGATTTGAGATTTCCGAGTTTGAGAAAGGATACTAACCCTCTTCTCAACAACTTTGGGTGAAAATCCAACAAGTTCTTTGATGGAGCTTGCTAATTCAACAGAAGGAAGGAGTTCGTCAGAAGAAGTCGACTGTTTATTTGCAAAAGGAGGAGCTTTGAAAATGGGAATCTTGGCTTCGCTCTTCATTTGATGATTGAGAGTAACGGGACAAGCTCCAGGGAGTGTTCTTGAAGGAACATCAAACATTCTATTTCCACCAGGATATATAGAAGACTGGCTAGTCAATTTTGAGGAGATTTTGAGTTGGTCCTTCAATTCAATAGGCTCGGTAACTGGTATTTGAATCTGTGGAACTTTCAGAGGCAGAGCCGCAGCTTTTGTAGGCCTAGGTTGATACAAATAGCTATGATTTATACTTTCATCTTCTTGTTTTCTGGTAAAGAAAGGAAGTTCAGAGGACATTGTGGTGTGTAAGACGAAGTAGTGGTGGGCCAAGCTCAAGGACGATTTCTAATTCTCAAACTAGCATTTCTGATCTGTAGCGTCATGATAATCAAAAGTTGTAACAGATTATCGCGTGCAAAGTCTAGGATTATACTCTAATGACACTATACAGAAAGATACGAGACAAACAAAACTGTCAGCTTTTCACAGAGATACAAGCTAACAAACACAAGACACCGCCATTTACCCAAAGTGTAACCTAGAGGATTTCAAATATACTAGGGTGAGATCACTTTAGTATTTTCCATGGGAGAATTTTCCTTGGTCTCCGAAGCTTGGTTTGTTGCGGGAGAATCCACCAAACCCACCTTCAGGTTTTTGATACCCTCCAGTGCGATCTCCACCGAATCCACCCTCGCGTTTCTGAAATCCTCCAGTGCGATCTCCTCCGAATCCTCCTTCACGTTTTTGAAATCCTCCAGTGCGATCTCCACCGAATCCTCCTTCACGTTTGTCTCCGCCAAACCCACCTTCACGTTTTTCAAACCCTCCAGTGCGATCTCCACCGAATCCTCCTTCACGTTTTTGAAACCCTCCAGTGCGATCTCCACCGAATCCACCTTCACGTTTGTCTCCGCCGAATCCACCTTCACGCCTTTGAAACCCTCCGGTGCGTTCTCCACCGAATCCACCTTCACGCCTT
>LXFE01000302.1:0-17519 GCA_001929475.1 Neolecta irregularis DAH-3 | reverse complement strand
CAAGTCTATTCAAGTCCAAACAAGCAAGTCTAAATTTTGGACTTGCTTACTTGCTTATTTTTGTCCTCCGGACTTGCTTGCTTATAAACAAGTAAGCAAGCAAGTCTGACTTGAACGACTTACTTGTTAGCAATTGTTTAACTGTGAATTTATTTGCAATTTGCTCAAAGTTATACTCGCAAGATTTGTCATGGATCACGTGATACAATCAGGACGATACGATCTGCAAGGATAGTGTAAGCCCACTATATATGTATGCCTGTATAAAGATATGCAAACGTAAATATGTAATGGGACAATAGTTATGCAGACAAGATAATACTGAACCAAGCTATGTTCAGCGTGCTAAGATCAACATAATACTCACCTATGTTCAGTGTACTAAGATGAACATAGGTGTTATGCAATTCAACTATTTGTACTTCATTAGTGATGTTCAATTGACTTAATTCTCTGTCACTCTGTACCATTTTTCTCCTCCACCTCGCCTGACCTCTTCCTCCTTCCTTACCTTCCTTGCTTACCTTAGCATAGTGTAATACCGTAGTAAGCACGCAAGAGTGTATGGTTACAGATAGGCAACTGTACCTTTTAGTTCGAGTGTTATTCCAGTGGCAATGAAGTGTTAGACGTTTATTATTGATGAGAAAATGAATCCATATGTTTTATTTTTTGGTTTACCCAACGTGGAAAGCACAAATTACTTATTCTTCATTTGTCGATTGTCATAACCTTCTCAGCAATCTACTTGCAGACTAAGAAGGGGCTAGAGATCGTAGTAATGATCGGGCTCATCTAGTTTACAAGTAATAGTACTGAAAAGTATGGATAGTATGCATCTAGGTCAACTACTGAAATCGAGTAGCAAATAATGACGTTTCTTTAAGAATCTGTACATCTACTGAACTCTGCACTACACTCTTTTTGTGTAGCGTATATTTTGTACTGAACTGTTAATAGATACTTAGTGACCTGGAAACCTCGTAAAAACTCTAGGTTAGTACAGTCCTGTTTGTGTATTTGTTCAAATCTTTGAAATAGAACTTGGTCTGGGCACGGTCACTATCTTACAAGTCTCCGAAACCAATATATTGCTTCACATCCTAAGAACTAAAACTGACAGCACAACGAAGGCTACTACCCTTGGTCAATTACCTATCGCGATTTAGAGTCTTCGGTTCTGCTTAATCAGGAATGCAAATGTTCTCATATGATAGAACTACAAATAACCACCCACTTGCTCGCAGCCCGTTCACTTCTTGAGGGGCAGTAGCCAATCTTAGAACTGCACTGTTACGTTGATCCTCTTGGCCAAAGCGCGCCGATCGTTTACTGCGCGCTATCGGAGATTTCAGTGAAATAATAAAAACAGGCGAATAGTCCTTTCCTGTACGGCATTGGCATTATCAATTGAACTTGGCAATCTCAACCGGGTTAATAATCCTCCTTACATAGCATTCCAATCTCAACCTTTCGGCAAGTTATTCAGAATTCGAAATTCATGTCCACAGAAGAGTAAGCGTTTAGGATTTAGATTATGCAAGTTTGACTTGAACAGTGACTTTCTCGAGTTCGGAGATGTTCTTATTACTACCGAAACTGTGGTAGCAGTGGAGTCAACAGTGTCTTGAGCATTTTTTAGGAGCCCATATGCGGTGGATTTCGGTGTTCTGATCTTGGAGACAATCAAAATCTGCCTAGTTCGAGGGATTTTGAATATTTTTGGAAGTCATCTTGTTCCTTTAATGCTGCGAAATATTATCTTTTGTTTTAGATGGACCTCTGTTTGCTAACAGTCGTAACCATTGTCTCGTAAAATAGCTTTTGTAAATGAGGATCTGATGCCTGCTTAATAAAAGAACTGTGGGCATTGTCTCTACCATAACACTTTTTGCATTTGAATTCATTGAGGGATTGGAATCATTATGATTTTGGGACAAAAGACATAGCTACGAAGGACTTCTGGAGGTTGGATACCAGACAGCCCGCTGAGATACTATGACCACTGTAGCTACCAGAATCATAATACCCTTTGTTAATGATTTTCGGCATTTTCTATGACAGATCTAGTAAGAGATATCTTTGCTGACCCACACTCATATCCTTTAATTAACAAGTTCCAATTGCCGTTCCAAGGTGGCAGTTGTCGGCTGCGGGCGGACGGTTGGACACACTATCGTCGAAGTCATACACAGTAACACAATTGACTCGTAGTGTTGGCAATGGGCCAAAGCCCGGCCGATGGGCTTTTCCGAGGGTCCGGCCCAGCCCATTGGACTGGCCCATTGGACTGGCCCATTGGACTGGCCCATTGGATCTTCTGAGGATCTGGCCCGGCCCATGGACTGGACTATTTGAGGGTCCGGCCCTGCCCATGGGGTTTTACCGCGGGCTTTTAATGGGCCGGGCTAAGCCCATGGCCCATTGCCAACACTCCAATTGAGCTAGTCAGCAGACTAGTGAATCCTCAGCCACATGAAGCACAAGTAAGCAATTGTCGAAGTCATGTGCAATTGAACTGATCAGCAGACTAATGGATCCTCAACCTGATGGAGCATTTTCTAGTCAAACCTTATGTTATCGCCCAGAATTCTTGCAGATATGGTTCAAATCTGTGCCGGTATTCCTACTTAAGGAATCTTCCAATCAGATGATCCAAATGAGTTCTATATATGTTCTGTGAAGAGGGCTAGGCAATTACACCTAACTCGATATGATTGTGGGATATAAATTTTCAGTATCAGCCATGGTTGGAGTTGTCCTGACCTATAGATCCGACTGTTTCGACCGACCCTCTTCCAAAATGTTCAAAGGGAGAGGAAATCTTCATCCCTCATCTTGCCATATATCTCGAGGAAACTAGGTTTCTTGCAAGGTGATAATGTTCCATGTCGAGATTTCGCTTCTTTAGCTCAAAGTTTCAAATGGCCTGAGAAACGGGTAGAGACCTCAATGTTTCCATGTCAACCAGATTATGAGCGTTCTTTGGCAGTCATAAAGCATAAAAGGTTGGTTGAGAATCTTTCTGCTACTAGAGGCACACTCGTTGTCTACAGCGATGGCTCTCTGACTGCTTCCGGTAAAGGCGGATGCGGTGTAACAGTATATGAAAATGGCCAACTTGAAGATAGTCGAGAATGGGCTTTGTGTATGAACTCCAGTAACTTCGAAATTGAAGCGGTCATCGGAGCGATAAATCTCGCCAGTGACATAGCAAACACCATGACCAATATATCAGCCGTATATTTATTTTCAGACAATGTATCAGCAATACAGATATTCGAGGATCCACCAAAGCACTTCGAGGAGAGATTAATGAGTCGAGCTCGAAAAGCAGTCACTGACTTCTTTGAGAAGAATCCTTCGACATCGCTTAGTATAGCTTGGTGCCCCGGCCATGCGAGTATTACTGGGAACCAGATGGCTGATTCTCTTGCAAAGAAAGCGTCGTCATATCCCATCAAAGATTGATGTATAAAACCTGTCTTATTCGAACTCGAGCTTCAACGGGTGGCAAGGTCAACAAAATCAACACAATATTAGTATTTCCTACGAGAAACTGCCCAACCTTCCTCCCCCTCCCTTCGTCACCCTACACCATTCTGGCTGGCCTAGAAAGATACTGGCCTTCCCCATTTTGCTGTGCAGCCTTCTGCCGCTCCCGGGTTTATATCTGTTGTTTTCCGTTTCCGTTATCTCCATCCTATTTGTCCTCTTTCCGTTTGATACCAGCCTACTGCTGGCAGCTTTCAAAAGGACTGGTTTTCTGTATTGTTAGCTAGCCAATTGTATTAACTTATTTCTGTTTCTAAGTCTTGAGTACCCCAGAAGTTGAAAGCTCATACGACCGCGCTCACCAATCAACGATCTATAATCCTATAAATGATTGCAACATCTAGCTACACCCTGCGTATTACAAACGTTTACACCGTCCCTACCTTTCTGTGTTGTCCGAAGGGGTGAACTGATGACTTTGTTCCTCTGTTGCGAACCCTTAAGTGGATATATCACACGCTCGTCGACGATGGCAACTGTGAATTTCACATCGAACAGTGCGAGGTTTCCAGTTGCAATATATGGCCAGTTAGACAATGAATCTGTTCGAGAATCCAGGCCCGGTGGAATAGCTTAACCTCTACTTACAAATCCTTCAGGAGTTGTACTTTAAGGGTTATTCTGGTGAATGTGTCAAGAAAGGATCCAGAAAGCAGATGACTGTCTGTGATTCTCCCAGATTGGTTAGAGCAACTGCTGATGCCCTGAAATGAGATGGAAGCTTGGCGAGTCCGATGCAAATAAAGCGTTGGGTTACTCGAGGTGCGTGGCGAACTTGACACTCCGGAACTCCGCGCTGGGGCTTGTTGCAGTTACGCTACGGCCTTGGGTGTTGAAAGTGACCAAGAACATCGATGGCTGCAGTCTCGCTGATGGAATGCCGTTACCGGGATACTGGAGATGTGTAGACTTGAAGCCCGTTGGTAGCAATGTGATTCAATGTTGGACGAGCTGGTGGAAGCGGATAAACCTAGGCCACGCACTTTTGTGCGACTACAAACTGATTCTGGCCCAAGCACTCAGCCACGACGCTCCTCCGAGCCCCTGCTTCCCACAGTGCCAGTCTCTTTAAAAGCTGACTGGACGCCGACAATTCACCTACTCACCTCCATCTAGAATGCACTTCACCGTCTCCGCGCTCGTTTCTCTTGCTCTTACTGTTGCTGTTTCTGCAGTCACCATCACAGAACCTGAACAAAATGCTGTTATACCCACCAGTGGAGATTTCACTGTCAAATGGACCACCGTCAATACTGACCCGTCAACTGCTGACCTTTTCCTTGCATACAACTCTGGTGGTCTCCAGCAACTGAAGATTCTTGCGAGTAACGTTGATTTGAGTAAAGGGAAGCTTTCTGCAAAAGGCACAGACCTTATTACTGGGTATCCATCTATTCTTAGGAGTATATGCTTACGCAAAAGCTCCTTTATTAACATTCGTTTCACCGCACCAAATAAGCCAGAGCAGATTTATGCCGAATCCCAGCACTTCACTGTTACTGCTGGAACAGCTCCAACTGCATCTCAAGAGTCAACTACTATTACTACAATTCCTGTAAAAGCTCATAGCCCAACCCCTGGTGCCAATAAGGAATCAAGCTCAACAACAGCCAGCACTGGCAACCCCACGTCCATCTTGGAATCACCAACCGCGAGTAGTACATTGAATCCTACAGTGAACAACTCCGCCTCGAGCAACAATACTGCTCCAAGCAGGCCATTGTCTAAAAGTGCTGCTGATGCTAATTCATGTCTTTTGTCTGGAGCTGTCATTGCAGTCGTTGCAGTGGCTGCGATATTGTAATTCTGATGGGATGGTCTCTAGTTTACGCGCTAATGTTGAATTTCTACTTCTGAGATGAATTTCGTTTTTCATAATTTATCAGCAAATGATCTGCATACCCATACTTACGATAGAAGGATATCTTCATCAGTAGACAGTAGTTGCTTTACAAGCTCTTTTTGCCTATGGATAAAAACTTTCACATATCTTTGCCATTGACGTCATCCGATAAAGAAATGGAAAACTACCCACTCGGGTCTTGAAATCGTCAGGTAAGTTCAATGATTGATTCCTAGATGTCAAGTCCATGTCTGATATCGTTGACATGTTCGATAGTATACCATGATCGTCTTCGATACAACAATATAACAGTGCATACAAAAATCAATATTAGGACATAAAGAAAAGACCAACTAGAGCCGCTAAGTAAACCATAACGCCGCTTTTCGTCCGATTATTCAACAAGACCTGCTATGACTGTTCGAGCTTTAGGCTGGTGAACCCTTCACTAAGAAGATCTCCAATACCAGGTTGTAATGCAACTATATCGTTATATGAGATGAGTTGGACAGGCTTACATTGCGAGAAGATTTCGCATAGTTCGAGAGCTCCTGTTATTGTCAATAAAGCAATACCAAAGGACTGTCTACCCTTCCGACGATAATTGAAGATAAATTGGGCTCCGGGTACAGCGTAATCATATGCTACATCCACTGTCCTTCTTTTCGTTTCTTTCACTGTCCTGCGGGGTCCAAACCTTATCTATTAAGATCTGACTGAAAGGATTGCATTACCCGGAACGGTGTGTCAGTCCAATTTCCTGCGCCTTTTGGTCAATCATCCCACTGTCCTCATAGTCTGTATGATTCAATAGAGTCTCGTCACTGGTTATCTGACAAGGCAAGACTTCAATTCGTATTGTTCCGACCGATGGGTCACTAGTCTTGGCCATCATTGCACCTGAACATGGAATCAATCAGATATCGGTGCGAGAGCATACCACATTGCAACAGTGGGGTAAACATTAGCGGTCGAAACTCGGTATTCGAGACCATTCGTCCGTTAATCCGAGCATCGGTTCGCTCAGGTCGCATCACGAGACTATAACTGGGTATTCCATCAAGGTAAACTTTTACGACGACAGCCTGCGAACGAGATTCTTTTTCTAACCGAATATTAAATTCGGCATTGTCTAGATCCCTAGTTTAATCCCTGAATGAATCAATTGACCTGCATACCCCGAGATTGAATGTACGTCCCGACTGAGGCACTATTTATCCGAGTGGTATCTGATTCAAGTAGGGGACTATCTTCGATGAAGATCGAGCACGAGTAGCCGTTGCAGACGGGCATTGAAATAGGGGATGTAGGTGGATTAGTTTGGTTCTATTGAAACAGGATGCGATGGGGAACGTCATTCCTTCACATCGCCAATTCCTTTATTCGCTGCCCTGTCATTTCCACCAACAATCATAGACTACAACAAGACAAAAGAAACTCGAAACCCTGGAATATCTTCATTAGGCAATATTTATAGATCTCTTATCCTCTGTTGACTCAGAACCCAGAAAGAAGTTCAATTGGAATTTCTCTAAGAGGTCCTCTGTAAAGACAGACTCGTAGTTGATCAAATAGCTTGCCATATGCATCCACCCAACCACACTCTTTGCCCCTTCCTCATTCAGAATAATTATCTATCATCTATCTAACCCTAACCCTAACCCTAACCCTAAACTTCATTTTCAGAAAGCTAAAATCACAAAATGCTGACTGATAACTTGAACTTGAGTGTTACAAAATTATGGGGATCAAAATTCACTATTTTTGAGGGTATGCATAGTTATTTTTGTAGCAATCTTTGGCTTGGTAACTCTTCAGCCAGAGACTAATGAATGAAGATTTGAGTAAAGATAATCCTTATCTCAAGGCAAGGTTGAATAAACCAGACGAATGGCTCGTCGTTGTTTTTCAACCTGATGTAGAGATTACGAAAATACATAACGAGCGAATAACCTTCAAAAAAAAGCGCAAATGATTTTCCGAAGATATGAATGAGATGTAAACCGTACATACTCTTACAATTGCAACCGATACCATCCACTTGAGTAATTACTCGGGCTCGATTTCCTGTACTTTTTGATTCAAGACTTTAGTAACTTCTTCTACGAGAATTTTAATATGATCGCCAAATTTTCCAGCTTTGTCAGGGTGATATTTTCTGATGGCTTCGCGAAATTCGGATTTGCCACATTTTGCAGGCAATAAAGGAACAGGATTAGGTGGAGGGCATTCTTGGTATAACCATGTTAAGAATTTTGAGGGTTCTAAAGAGGACGCTTTTCGCAATTTCGACAGTTGAAGTAGAAGAATATCACCAGTTTTCGACTTTATGCGTTCGTTGGCTTCGGCAACCTCATTCTTTAACTTCCAGATTGTATCAACAAGTTCACTCCGGTCCCTTTCGAGTTTCTGGATTTTAGCTTGCATTTCAGCATCTCGCGAGGTGAATGTAGAGGCCAGCTGAGCTTGAACAGAGTTCATGCGTCTTTGCAGGTCTTCTATTGTTGCTTTCGATGATTTTATAATATCTTCTAGAACGTTTATATATTCACGGTCTCGATTCTGCTGATATGAGAGATATTCATTCTGTTCTTTTAATTCCACATATTTAGAATTCCACTCTGCACCCCTTTTCTCAAGAGCATGAGCTTTATCTTCTCGGAGTTGATCGCATTTCGCAGTAAGTCGGTCAATCTCTGCCTCATATCGGAGCTGATCATCAGTTCATTTATTTGAAGTTGAGGCTAACCTCCTTTGCTGGTTTCTCCGGCGGGTTCACATTGACGAAAACACTTTCTGGATCTGTCTGTACCGCTTGACTTTTAGTTTCTTTGCACCGAAGCTCAGGAATTGATTCAATTTTCCCTTCCTGTTGAGACGATAATTTCGGCAAGGAGGTCGAACCAGGCCTCGGTGAGGCAATAGGAGTAGGTGGTGCCGCATGGATTTCAGGTGGAGCGGCGATGACACGTTGTGGTTGTTGTATCTGCCAAGAAACCGGTCCTTCGTGGTATCTCTGGTTATACCATTGACTGATAGCATCTGCGTTTCCAACAAGACGAACGGGAACACTCTCCAGTTGTAGAAATCCATGGGCATATCTACAACGATCTCCATATCGACAATTGTCCATATGCATCCAGAACCGACATAATCGGGTCTTTCGAACGCGCCTTTTGACGCTCGGCATAGAATCAGATTCGGGTTATAGGCGGGTCGGAGGTCGGTATTTATATACGTAGCCTGTTAGGTTGCGTGTCAGATTGATCACAAGGGTGCGTTTATAAAGGGTCGCGCTGATCTAATGAAACGCAAGCAAGAAGATATCGTGGAGATATTCTAACCACTCCAAGTCGTTTGAAGAACCTATACCGCTTCTGTGGTGTAGTCGTTACTCTCTTGACGTCACCAGATGGAATAGTTTCAAGCGAGCTTCTTTAATAACACAACTGAAGTTTATCGTCGAGGCAAATGCACTCAATGTAGGACTGTACCTGCCATGAATTCTATGTTTTAGATGGAAAACCCCCGGTGACTGACGTGTGACATGTTCCAGGAGTCTAAAATATGAGAGGCGGCCAGCTGTGATTGGTCCAATCACTATGTAGAAAACCATAATATACCGGTTCATCCAACATGCAGTCGGATACACCAGAGGATTCTAGCGGTCTATAAAACATTGACAACTGGGAGATGGAAAGGCTGGACAGGACGTTTCAATCTTGCTTCGCATATATGGCCCGTTTCTCTGGCTCATGAATACCTTCTCACCCCGGTTCGTACTGCCTGACATCGAAACAGATTTGAGACCACTAACGCTGAACCTATTAAGGAAGGATCAGTAAGGCTACTATAAGCCAGAGCTCAGTAATCAAAAGGGTCAGATCATTGACCTCACATTATATGGGGATTTAGGAATCCCACTCTGTCGTATGTATTGCAAATGTATCTCAAGCCCCTAACATTGATGCATCATCAAGACACAAGCTGACTTAAATCTCACGAGATTGCTCCAACATGAAGTTGTAATATCGTTTCATACTCCCCCCCAATAAAGATACAGACCAGACAAATGCATATACACTTTAAAAATTTCATGAACCAGTTCCAACGCATTATCGTTTGATATACCGCCCTCCACCGAATTTTTTACTTTCCGCTTCCCTTTCCAACGCTCGTCGGCGCCTCATCTCTTCGGCCTGCTGTCGAACTTCTTCCCGGGCTTGTGTATCAGGAAACTCACTATTCCAAAAACCAGGAGGAGTGGGCGCCCTCTCGAAATTCACGCGATGTCGAGAGACTTTCTGGATAACATCGTTCGACTCTGGGGAGTGAGAGCGCCAGCGAGGGGCCATGGAAGGTGGAGGAGGTCCAGCTATGTCGTAAAACTAAAGGCTAGATAAATCTTGGATGAACGATGTACAGTTTTACAGCAGGGACAGTCATGTGCGTGAAGTGCTTTTCGGGCTTCTTTGCCACGAACAACCTCATGGTATGCGTAATTAATGCCATTGTTTCGTGCCGGATTCACTATAAAATCTGTTGTATCTAATTCATCAGGTCTAGTATCAGTATCTATCATTCCTGGGAAACCCTACTTCTTCATCATAGAAGCATATCGTCCTCGCCCTTTATTTTCTTTGGCAACACTAGGGCTGAGATGTAATGGCGGTCTTTTTTGAAATCTTTCAGGACTTGATGGTTCGGGCAAACTTCTCTTTCCTTTTCGTGGAGAGATGGGGAATTTGGCAGGAACACTTTGGCTCAAACGTTCTTTTCTTTCGAATGTAGCAGGAGTGGAAAAATCTCGAGTCAAAGAAGACAGTGGTCTTTTACGGCTGTTAGAGGATAATCGCCGGAGCGTTTCTGTTTCTTGTTCTTCTTTTTTGATGTTTTTAGACTCGATTGATTCGGTTACTTTATCTTTCCCTCGGTTTTCTGTATTGTTAGACTCGGCGATAGGTCGTGAGGGATTAAATTGATTAGACAGTGAAGTGGGAGATTTCTTTTGTGGATTGCTTCGTAAGAGATGACGGTCTGGTGATGGAGGAATGAAGAAAACATCTACTTCGTTGAGCACCTGCGTTGTGGGCTTTGGAAGCTTATATTCTTCGAGAACAGTTTCCTCAGTCTTTACTCGAGAATCAATTTCATTCTCCTTGTCCTCCGATGATCTTTCCTTTGGGATGGCTCTTTTGACCTTCTTCTTTGGTGAGTTCACAACCGAATTGGAAGCTTCGCTTAATGGCACTTTCAACTTTTGCTTTTCCGTTTTTCTTTTCTCCGCTTTCGCGTACCATGCATCCCACCGATCGCGATCCTTCTGATACTTCTTCTTCAATTTCTGAAAGTTGTCTCTGAGATTGTCGAATTTCTTATAGACTTGCTTTGCTGAGGCAAGTAATATCGCGGGATTGTCCTTATGTTTCTTGAGATAATTGTAGTATATTTCATTTGATTTGTATTCACTCGAGTGTAGATCCTCATCTGTATATCAGAGACGAACAAATAAAGGACGTGAAATGCCGTGTTGGTCCATTGAACTAAAAGTAGGTGGTGGTCATCTCAAACACCGGCCTATGAATATGATAACCCCTGCCTTACGTCACGTGTAAAAATTTAAAAGAGTGTAATGTTCCAAATTGATTCGAAGGAATGCACAAAACGTTCCTATACCAAAACAAAAATTGTGAAGAAAAAAGGAAAGATTTCCAATAAAAATTCAATCAATGAGTGGCAGGTAATGCTTTATACAGCCACAATCAATCAGTCGCTTTTTTCAGACCCGCTGTCTATCAAGCTCCAGTCTTCGCCAGTAGGAGACACTCCACCGCTAGTCCATCCGTCTTCAGATCCACGAGCGGAAACGAACTGCAAATGTGCAGATCCAGGCGACTGTGCGACGCTTCCTGCAGAGTAAATTTCGCTGAACGCAATTGCATTATCCCTATCTTGGGAGAGAGAATCTATTCGGTTCTCTTCTGCCGGGGATGGGCGAGCAGTAGGAGTGGATAATCGACTTTGGTCTTCGAAAATAGTAGGTGTAGCCAATAGTTCGTCATCGATGAACAAATCTTCAGTGTTGGAAGGAAAGCCATAGATCTCTGCTTGGCTTAACCCTCTGGTTTGATCCGTAACAGGATTATTTAGTGTAAACCCAGCGATATGATCTCTATCTGCGGATTCGTTGACTATCAACCGTGCTTTCTTTGCGTTGTGGCGAGAGGTATATTCGTCGAGGTTGTACTCTTGGGAGTTCTTCAGGATATGAGGTACATTCCAGAGGGAAAGAAAGGGGAGATACGGAAGAGGACATTCGTCTTCGACTGTCTCTTTGGGAATAATATCCTGTTGCAAAACCGGCTTCTCCAGTGGCCCGTCTTGGGCGAATTAGACTAGACGATCTCTCTGGAGTTCGTCCAAATTGCTAAACACGCTTATGAGCCATATTCCGCCGCAAAGGGAAATCTAACAGAAGAAACGCGCTGTTTCTTTCTCTTCTGCCAAGCTTCGGAAAGCGCATCCCATTCATTGTATATCAATATTCCTGCGGCGAAAGCGAATGTCGCAGCGATGAGTGCTGCAGCCATCAGAGAATACACAGAAGAAAGGATATATTTGCCTGGATAAAGAGGCATGGCAAACTGCAAGGAAAGGGAAAACACTCAGGCTTTCTGAGTGTGGTGGTTATCGATAGCTTCAGCCCACCTTCCCTTTGTGGATGTGACATCACTCTTCACTCCACATGTCTTCCAAACATCAACCATCCATGGTATAAAGCGCAATATCTACAAAACTCCAGCTTCTAAAAATGCAAAAAGCATCACACGACCTGTTTCCCAATCCGAAAATCCCCTTCAATTCCATTTATGATTTCAAGATTTGAAATCACGAATGGTCCTGAAAAATGTAGTCGACCGTGAAAGTACCATCGAAACACAGAAACCCCAAAAACAACCGCAAACGCAACAATGGTATAATCTAAATCCAATCAGCACTTCCGTTCAATGATGTAGTATGAAATCCATACTCATTGAACTTGCGTCGACAACCCGATGGGCCGGGAATAGAAATAATATAGTCGTCAACAAGATAAACGATAACCCAAGATAATTGACAAAAAGCCCCCATCGACCTAGTGAGAAAGCTGCCTTGGGAAGGAATGATCTGCCGCGGAGGAGAAGAGTGAATATAGGTAGACCGTATGAAATTCCAAGAGCCACTACCGAGGCCGATAAAATCGCATGTAAAGCTGAATCCGAGACAAAATACAGTAAACCGAAGAACACATCGATGATAATCGTCAAAAACAAGGAATTTCTTGGCACGCCATTTGATATTTTAGCTAGATGTGGTGAAAGCGGTAGACCGTTGTCTAGGTTAGTAAAGAATCTTTTCCTAGGATATACCTCTAGCAAAAGCAAACGTAAGGCGAGAAGAAGTTGTCGCAATACTGATCGTTCCAAAGACCAGACACCCAATAGGAAACATATCAAGTACGACTGCCTGGATTTTCGAATGTGTCGCTTGATACAGAATTTCAAGGAGCGGACTAATCATATTAGCTTTACCAAGTCTGTTAACTAAGGGCTAGGGACCCTGCCGGTGAATCTATGACTCTTTTGAAATCACTAATGACAAAAAATAAACAAGTTTGAAAGACGAGGCCTCTAGGGAATAAGTCAGTTGGAATTGTATAATGTATTAGGGGAGATACGTGCAGACACCTATTGGAATTGCGTAAATCATTGCTCTTGGGGCATTTATATGTGGGCGAGGGACTTCTTCGACCATATGTGCGACTGCATCCTTTTTCCATATTAGTTTCACAGCTGGGAACGGAAAGAACAAAGGCAGTTAGTGATAATGTTCCTGGAAGGAGACCTAATAGCAACGCCATCCCATCAGGCCATCCTGTATTATCATTGAAGAATTCAGTAAACACAAAGCTAATTGTGAGCAACTATTCTTTTTGTGAAAGAATTACCGTGGTGACTGATAATTCGGCGCCGAAGTGATTAAAATGGTTATACTGATTATGACTGCGCCGAATACAGACCAATATACTTTTCTGAGGTAAGCCAAAAGTTTAGGGGACAATGATTTGGAGAACTTGCATGCGAATTTGTTCATGGCAGGTAAATAATTCATTCCCTGAGAATTCGCAAGAGTGGCTATTACCAAGAACCCCAGATAAAGTGTGTAGGTATGCCAAGTCTTTACGATATACTCTTCCTTTAGCAAAGCAAAAATTCCAGTGATTAACGAAGCTGCAGATGTTTCAGCGCGGGAAGGGGAGCTTTCATTTACCGCCCAAGGAAGCACCAGCAGCGACTAAAGCCCACCTGACATCAGCATGTGATGCGGGAACAATATACAGACCAGCCCATAACGTTGATCCAGCCGCACGCAAAACTCAATAGGGGCGCCCAATTAGGTGGTGATAACGCGGCGGTCCAATAATACTGACCAGCAGCAATCGGCCACACCGAACACATTTCGGCGAGTGAAGCAGAGATCGCTAGACTGCAGAGTCCAGCGATGAGTAGACCCCATAGTGCGGTCACTGGACCTGCGGGGAATATGAATTGCATGAACGATAAGAAATCGCAGTGTACCTCCAGTAGGAAGGGCCACGGCCAATGAGGCAGCGAGAGCCGTCCAGGTACTTTACCAGTTCAGCACGAAAGAAACAGGCGAAGCAGAAATACTTGAGAATAGCAAATGCAAAGCCCAGCATACTTAGCGCTGAAAACTTTTGTTCTAGTTCCTGATCCGTTGAATACATGTTTTGAGGAGGAAGGGATTTACTTTAGGATGACCCAGTGCGTCCAGCACAACAGCATCTTGGCCTATAGAGGACTCGACATATATCGTAGGTATTTTACTTGACGACATGAAGGATTATCGGCGATTGCCAGTAATTATATCTCCGCGGAAATGAGGCCCCTGCGGCATAATAAGGTTGAGTAGCTGCAGCTGCCCTGGACGAATGCTGTGTTTATCGCATTTACAAGCTGCAGATTCACATCCCAGTAGACAGTGTAGTCTATTTGTGCTAGTGTAGTTCTCTCACTATAAGATTTGCATGTTGTATCCTTTTTTGCACATTGGTTGATTCCTGAGGGGTGGGGATACTATTTGTAGATGTCTTACGCCGGATCTCCGATGCGGCACTCGCGGGAGCCACAATTTGATCTACCCGCCTACCACTCAGCGGTATGAATCAATCAATATCTGAGGGTCACTCTGATGTCTACCCAGTGGTTGCTATTCCGGCTGATCATCCCCGATATCTCCGGTCCATCCTTCTTTTCTAAGAAATTCTTCAAATCGTCGATCTTCCAGCGCCAAATCCTCTCCCGTCAGATCGGGCACAAATATCCATGTGACCAAGATACCCACAATCCCACACACAGCAGCAACGATGAACGTCCATCGTTTACCCCAGTGGATTTGTATAGGCTGGAATACTTGTGTGCCGATAGCTGCTCCGGCTTTGCCTACCGCTGCTGAAAGACCATAACATGTTCCACGGATGGGAGTTGCGTAGGATTCAGATGAGAGGAGACCAAGAAAGTCTCCAGGACCAAGATTTCCGGAAGATTGCATTAGCCCGTAAAATATGACGAATAGAGGCAGCATCTTTGTAATGCGGTCATAGGACAAGCCGATTACCAACTTTTGAAGTCAGAAACGTGGTTTTCAGAGAACGAGGGAATACCCCGAAAATCAAATATCCACTAAACCCAAGCATCATTGTATTTTTCCGACCGAGAGGATTACATAAAAGTGCACCGATAAATATCCCTGGGAGTTGGAGGGTGTTTAAGAGTAGTTGATACTCTGCCGTTTTTTTGATTGAAGAGTTTTTGACTAAGGATGAGATGATGGCTCCGCTAAAGATGCCATTCGGAAAAGTGACGCTGTGATGTTAGACTACAGGGGCATAGAATGCGTACAAGTCGTAGATGAACCAGGCTAGACATGTACCGATTAGAGAACGCCAATAGTATTTTAGAACCAGCCAGTATGGGACGCGTTCTAGTGTTAGGGTGGAGAGGGGGAGGCAAGTATACTTTTGATTGCACCTTCTCTATAGAGTTTGCTCGTGACGAGCCTTAGGCGAAAATAGAAGACGGATAATGGCAATACTGCCCCGAGCCCAAAACATACCCTCCAGACCTGAGATCAGTGGAACACTAGTGAGACTGGGATACAGTGGTCAAATGAGAAGAACCAGCCGCAGAGTAGACAATGAGGAATATACACATGGATACTGGTCCACCAAAGGATAGTGGGAGACTAGATGATAAATGAAGTGTCGAGCAGGGAACAGACTTTGTGACCATGATGAAGATTGGACCACGGCTTTTCTGGAGCTGTTCGTTTGCAGCCTCACTTGCCGAGGTCGATGACGCTGGATATTCTCCCCCGACACCGAAACCTTGGGGGTCATTATAAATCATTTTTATAAACTATACCGGTAACGCCGCGGGCGACAACCATCATCCAAAACATGGCCTATTATATCGGCAGGGGTTAATGATGCAAAACTACTTGGAGGGAAGACCCGCTTGAGGCGGTGGCCAGGAGCGAACCGAGGACAATCAAAGCTGTAGTGACGACGATAGCGACTATGAATCAACATGGCATTGGAAATATTAGGTGCATTTTCTGCCAAGGCGATCGCATATGTAGCCGACTGTTAACTGACCGAGGATTGCGCCGATCAGGAGGGCATTGGACACGCGGGTGGAAAAGACCGAAGTGTAATCGTGGGGATACTCTGCCTTCAGAACGACGTTTGCCATTGTCTGGGATCAGCAAAGGCGATGCAGAGTGCAGACCATGACATTGTTTTGGTAGCCATCGCTGATAAGGGCGAATCCAGCGCAGACAAGGGCAAAGAAGACGGCAGCGGGGGGCTTTGGGGAGCTCGCGGAGAGTTGCGGCGGCATGTGGAGGACCGCGGGATGACGCAATGCTATGGCTGAGTCAGGGGATGACGCAATGCAAAGTGTGGGGTTAGACCCCAGCGTCGCAACCCCCACCAGCTTGCCAGCGCCACCGCCCGTCATCGGAAGGAACACAGAGAGCAGCAAGGGCCGCAGCTCATCCCAGTCGGACCGGTCACAAGCATCGCCACCCTGCAAGACATCAGAAAGACAGGCAGGCAGATGACGGTAGCAGCACATTTGCCGAATCTGTACAAGTAGCGCCTAGCCGGACTAGCTGGCTAGGCTTTCACCCGATATTCAATATACGTAGTTACTTTTTCTCATAGTATCTACGCCGGCATATCCAATCTAAGTCCACATCAGCGCCCAACCCCAGGTCGTGTGCCGAGACAAAGGCTGAATAGGTCTGAGTAATTATCAATAGGTTTTACCGAGTCAGTGAGACATCACGCTAGACGTCTATAACCCCATGCTCACACAGAGTACCCAATATTACGAGTACTCACAGAGTACATCTACAGCACTTATAGAGACATATACATACTATTTCATGGGTTACCCGCAGCGGCTGTTGCTCATCCTCGCTGCCTGTCGCCTGGCAGAGCCGATTGCCACGACCCCCCAACTCAAAGACTGGATAAAATCATGCTTCTCTCGAAAATATCGTTAAAAGCCAATGATCCTGGATGAAGGCGGAGATGTTGACGATGGTGCAGAGCAACCGTTGTTGCAACGCCGATCACTACTACCATCCTCCCAAGGCACTTCGCTTCAATCTCTCAAAAATCACAACAATCCACCTCGTTGGCAACTGCTTTTACTCTCCAGACAAAACTCAATTGCTAGCCTATATCCTTCTCGCTTTCCATACAACGTACTTTGACGAAACCCTTCTCGCTAGACTACAATCACCAAAAATTCTCCCCTTTCAATATTAAAGGCGGTCTGGGCCTGTCCTCGAAATAAGTTGGCATCACATTATCAGTCACGGGAATCATCGCTATCCTTTTACAATTCTTTGCATTTCGAACAGTACAGAGAAAATTAGGCACGGCGTCGTGTTTTCAATTTGCTCTAGCTGGATTCCCGATAACTTATTTTCTCTTCCCGTATTTGTGGTTTGCGCCTTCTGTAGACTATGTCCTCTGGCCTTCGATCAT
>LXFE01003051.1:334-13006 GCA_001929475.1 Neolecta irregularis DAH-3 | reverse complement strand
GAGCCTGAGCCGCCTGAGGCTGCCGGGACTGATACGCAGGGTCGAGCAGAAACGGCGCGGCAAAGGCAAAGGCGAGCGGGGCGGGCGAGTAGGCGTGCGGGCCGCGGTGCTGCTGCTGGTGGAAGGCATACACTGCAGTCAGCGGCGGCACACACACACACGCACCGGGCGCGGCCGGCGAGGCCAGGCCTACGTTGTACGCAAAGGCGGCAGACATGGGCAGCGGGCAGCGGCGAAGGGCAGCGGGCAGCGGCGAAGGGCAGCGGGCAGCGGCAAAGGTCTTCTGGCTGAGCGCACAGCAGCAGCGCCGCGGTTAAAAACCTCGCCTGCCTGCGGGCGGGGCGGCGCCGAGACACGCCCCGGTGGAGAAGCGAGACACGGCGCACCAGCGGGCGGCGGCACCACAACAATGCAGCAGCGATCGTCTGTCTGTCTTACGCTCTGGCCGCGCGCCGGCCGTATAGACTGCCCCCCCCGTACTTCGTGCTACTGCTATCTATCCGCTCGCCTTCTTCTTGGCCAGCTGCGTGCTCAGCCAGTCCAGCCCTTCATACAGCCCGTCGCCAGACGTCGCGCACGTCGCCTGGATGTACCAGTGCCGGTTCGTGAGCGCATGCAGCCCCAGCTTGTCCGTGATCTCGGCCGCATTCATCGCGTTCGGCAGGTCCTGCTTGTTCGCAAACACCAGCAGCAGCGCCTCCCGCAGCTCGTCCTCGTTGATCATCCGCTGCAGCTCCTCCCGCGCCTCGCTGACCCGCTCCCGGTCGTTGCTGTCCACCACAAACACGATCGCTTGCGTGTTTTGGAAATCTGCCCTCAGCCCCGCTCCCGCCAGTCCTTACAGTGCCGCCACAGCGGCCGGATCTTGTCCTGCCCCCCCACGTCCCAGACCGTAAACGAAATGTTTTTGTACTCCACCGTCTCCACATTGAACCCTGCTCGTCAGCTGCGCCCGCTGCGTTCCCGTACCAATAGTCGGAATCGTAGTTACAATCTCCCCCAGCTTGAGCTTGTACAGAATAGTAGTCTTGCCCGCCGCATCCTGCTGTTACCCAAGCCCCCTCAATCGCATACCAGCCCAACCATCAGAATACGCATCTCTCGCTTGCCAAAAAGGCCTTGAAGCAGCTTGGATATAGAAAGTCCCATGTCGGCGGTGGCAGGCAGTCTGAGGAGACGTTGTGTCGTGGCCCCTGCCTCCCTCATATAATTGCCCTTAATTTATGTGTATTTATTATTCTCGTTATTCTCTTTATCAGGATATGTCACTTTTCCGAATCCGATATCATATTTGAATTCAGAATATCATCAAGTCATGGAATTCATGGCATTCATGGCATATCATGAAGTCATGGAATTCATGGAATTCATGCATGAATTGTCATGGAATATCATGGAATATCATGGAATATGACATATCATGGAATATCATGGAATATGACATATCATGGAATTATCAGTGTAGAATATCATCTTATCCAAGAATATCATCTTATCCATATCATATCCAATATCATAGAAGAATTAATATTCCATTTTCAGACGGTGATCGAATCCGATATCATCCCGTTCTATAGATCAATCACAACTATTATTTTCGAATAGGACTCCCCGTCCCATCAACCGAGAACCGAACCGAATCCGAATCCGAAAATGAATTCAAATTCAAATTCATCATGGTACTCTCCCCGGTCTCCTCGAATCCACTTGAACACCCGCCCGCCGTCTTCAAAATATCATCAACCAACCGACACGCCACGTCCCTTGCAGGCGTCCTCAGCAATCTACTCTGAGCAACCGAAAATTGCATGGTAACAGGAGGAGACATCGTTCCTTCGTCCTCGGAATCACTCTCTTCAACTCGTTTAGGCGTGAATACGACGGAATTCAATCGAGGTTCAATAGGCGACGAACACGTCGACGAGATACTTTGTTCAAATGGTGTCGCTTTTAATCTCCAATTTGAATCCAAAACCCGGTGGAGTAGTATATCTTGTTTTCGAACAGGCGTTGAATCAATGAATTGTCCTTTTAAAGTTTCGATGAATACTTCTTTTCGTAAGGGTTCGTCGATGAATTGTCTTTTTCGTAAAGGTTCGTGTCCTTTTAAAGTTTCGATGAATTGTCCGTCTAGTCCCTTTTCCAGTCCATCTAGTCCCTTTTCCAGTCCATCTAGTCCACCCTTTTCAAGTCCACCCTTTTCGAAATCTCTTCGAGGTGTCTGCATTTCATCCAGAGTTACAGTCATCGGCGTACAAGATCCCTGATATCTAGACATTTCTCGCTGTAACTGTTCAAATGGAGAAACTATATCAGCCCATTGCGTTTTCTTGTTTCCCTCGTTGCCAGGAGTAGATTCATCTACTAGACCCGACGACCCAAGAAACGTCTCCTCGTCGCGTTCTTCACCCATTTTAATACTACCTTCAGTAGTCGCAGTCGCAGGCTCCTCATAACTAGAAAAAGAAACATGCGCACTCTCCTCGAAAAATTGCTTCCAAAACTGTATAAGTATAATTCTCCAAAATACATACCTTTGAACTCGACCATATCTCCTTTGACGAGTCGCTGTATTTCTCAACGAGTGGAAGGATACAGCTTGTTATTATTTGATGACATTTTGAAAAATTATGGTCGATTTCTTGTAGAGTTAATGTTATGCTTTGTTCTAGTGTTTCTAATTCGGTTGTAAGTTGGCTCATTTCAGAGGACATGATGGTTGATTGTCGATTGAGTCTGAGGCGATAACGACAAGGGCCCGATCGACAACCGACGATCGACACTCAGAGTGAAACCGGTGCAGTGATTGGTTCAAGACAAGAATCACCGATCGACAGAGTGCATTGACTCAGTGCTGCGTGATAGTGCAGTGAGGGTGTCACGGCGCTGGTCACGATGTACACAGATGACACCCACAAAGCAAATGTTACCCTGTCTATTTCTGTTACAACCTCTTCAACCCTCGTCTCCGTATATCATCTTTCTTTTTCACACATTCAGTCTGCTGTACCTGTACATCCTCTACAGCACTACCGGGATTCATCGAGTACCCCAGAATCTCATCCACTTGCAAACTCTTGATTGCATGGATCGACGTCATCAGTTTTGCTTGCCGTGCAAACAAGGAAAACCCATCAAGTAGTAATTTCCCTGCATCTTCGTTCAAAGCGGATTCAGGGAACGGGTTAATTAATAGACATTTCACAGTCTATTTCAATCACTTGGGCTCGAGATTTATCGTACGAGTAAGACATGAGATATTGTCATTTCAGAGTTCCAGTCCTTTTTAAGAGTGTTGAGACATACTTGGCCAGACGTGGAGATATTAGGATGAAATATCCTCGTGATAAAAGTACCTGGGAATAAGCTGTAAACGAAATAGAGTTACATGTTGGTGGGCCAGAGGGATAATCGCTGCCGTAGATTACTTTACATTTAAATGCACCTCCTTCAAACGGAGTTTTTTCTATAGATTATCATTTTTGGAAAGGTGAATACCTGGGCCCATGATTAGCGCCTGCAGGTCTGTAATATCGCTATCACCCAGCTCTACAATTCGGATATCTTGAGGAGGATCTCGGCGAAGAGATTCTTTCTCCTTGACGATTCGCCGCATAACTGTTCCTGAAAACATGGACGTCATATGAAACGTCAGTCCGTCAAAACATCACGGGCAGATCAACTGGAGTTTACATAATCACTTCAACTCTGCTCGCTTCCACGAAATAAGATTATAGCACAGCTCTATTAAGATCCAAAAAATATCCTAAATGTAATTATATCCGAAAAGTAAATGCGTCTCCAACCATATTGAACGTATCCTCCGCACCCAAAAAATGATGAAATATAAACGGTGACCAAACTAGTAACCATTCGTGCCGTTGAGGCCGTGATGATCAAATATAGACCGCCGTAGATCAGGAGACGTCGTGTTTGATTTTGAGATATCAGAAGCAGGCGTCGATGGGGCGATAATACTAGACGGAGCAGACACCACGCTCAATCGACGTATTTCTTTCTCCAGAATATGACGTTCTTGCCGTTCATTCTTGAGTCGTGATTTCACGATTTCGTATTTACGTAAGAGCTGGCGATCATTAAATTGACCACTAGGTGTTTGTCCCTCTATCAGATCTGCAATTTCATTCGACTGCCTACGAATTTGCTCCCTCGTTCGAAAAATCTCCGCGTCCTGCTTTTTGATTTTCTTTAAATATTGAGCTTCAGATGAGACTACAAGTAATTCAAGTTGTCCCACGCGGCGTTCCTTTTCCAGTAATTTAGTTTTGAGTTCATATGTTTCGCGACAAAGTTGATCAGATTCTCGGGCTTTGCGATTGAATAATTTGATTTGCTCGCGAGCGGCATCTAATTCTGTGGCACGATACGATAGATCTTTTTGAATGTTACTAAAGAGATCTTCTCTTGCGGATGTGACACTAGCGATCTCGCGAAGCTGGGTTTCTAAATGAGAGACTTCGTTCCGTAGACTATCGTTTGCAAGGGCCGACAGCTCCAAACGGGATTCAAGCGACTCTTTTTCTAAACGGATATCCTGTAAAGCAGCTCGGACCGCATGTTCAGCGTCTACTTGAGCCTTTTGGTCCAACTCTACTCGAACATTTTCCATCGCAGCTTCCAAGCGCCGGTTCACGGCATTGACTTCGTCAAGTTGGATGCGCAGTTTAACCACTTCGCGCTGATCGGCCTGGGCATGCCGAAGTTCCCCTGAAAGTTGCCGGGTTCGTCGACTCTCCTCTTCCATCCGTCTTTCAAGCACTAGCTTTTCTGCACAAGTCTCATCCACCCGAGTGCGCCAACGTCGTTGTTCATCAGCGATCTCGGCCGCAGAACGCATCATATCTTCTTCCAATTTGGTGTATTTCCGAACAATTTGTTCATGACTAGAAGCAAGAGCTTCCTTTTGAATACGAAGCGCTTCAAGTTCAGTCTGTAGCCGGAAATTATTAGATCGGAATTCCTCAAGCATCTTGTTGACTTTATCATTACTCGACTTTGCTTCCTCAAGCGAACTTTGGAGAACAGCGGTTTTCATGGTAAGTTCTCCAACAGAAGTTTGTAACGCATTATGACTTCCTTCCATCACCACCACTCGATTCTGAGCTTCCATGAGCCTTCGGTCTCGTTGCGTTCGTTCGTGATCAAGTCCACGAAGTTGTCGTTCGGCTTCCGCTGCAGAGCTTTTCGCTTCTTCGCACGCACGTTGAACATTATCAAAATCTTTTTGTAATTGAGCAATCCGCTTCTCAAGACTCTCACGGAGACTCTGTTCAATTTCAAGGTTTGATTCGGATGCCATTAGCTGGGCTTGGAGTTCTTGAACAATCGTCTGCATTTCAGAAATTTGACAGGAATTCATTTGTTCGCTACGCATGGCTTCGAGGACCGCATTCTTGACTTTGTCCATATTGTTATTAACGTGTCGTCGTTGAAGACCATTAGAGGCTTTTTGCTTGTCCGACTCGTCATCTTCATCATCCGCGTCGCTGTGCGCAACCCCAGTTCTCTCGGGTTGAGAATGTCCAAATTCATCCACAGTGCGTTGAATTTGCGCAAGAGCTTTGACCATCGGGTCAATTTGTGCACTCACGATACGCTCAATCATCTCTGAATGATTTTTTCGGGGTTTGAGTCTTGACCGAGGTCGAACTGTTAGTTCGTCGTCATAATCTTCACTCGATCTCTCCAATGCTGCTAGATTAATTGCTTTTAAAGGCATATTGGTCGAATTAGCTGTTGTGCAGTTAGGAATTTGGGTATCCTCCATCTCGGTTGTCGACACAATCGAGGGGACAGTCCAGGATTTGAATGACGTTGAAGGAGGAGCGCTATGCGGATCTTGGTGCGAAGGGCTGAGATAACCACTATCTTCCTTGCAAATAGCTTTTCTCAAATCTAGAGTATCGGTCGCTTCACGATCAGTATGCTCACAAAAGAATTTGTACTTTGTGATGAACATATAGGAATTGCAAGGTTCAAAGGTGAATACTCTCGCTCTGGTGACGACGAGCCTGTATCACAGACGGTTTGTTTCACAGGCGAGGGGGGAAATGTAAATGTCCTGAACCGTTCATCGTTCGACATTGCTCTTGAAAGTGTTCCATCGCCACGCCTCCCATAGCATTCTTGCCCCGGCACAACAATTTGAGGCTTCTCAGGTGGAGGTGAGACAATTGGGATAATCTTTTTCTCACAAACAGGCTTGATGAATCCCTCCGACGGCTTAAACTCGGGTGCATTAATGTTGAAAGAAGTTGATCGAGAAACCGTATTTGATGCCACCGCAAATTTGAACTCGCCAGATTTAAATTCAGGGGCGTTGGCATTTAATCGACGTTGTACACCCGGAGCATTAGAAGAGGACTGAAAGCCAAAACTTGGAGCAGGGCTATGCTTGGGCGTTCCCGGAGCCTCAGAAGGGTTGGTCACAATATCTGATTTTCCAGTGACTGGCCGCGATCCTACCTCAGAAGGGTTTGTGACGAGTTCATCTTCTATTCGGAGATTCAGACCAAGAGTTTGCTCTTTTGGCTCAAAGCCAGCATTATGCGGAACTTGATAGTGAGTCGGATGTTGTTGGCCCCACTGTAATGCACCCAGCTCAGGCGACATACGATAAGCCATGACATGGTTTTGCCACTGGGGGTGCCCATATTGTGGTTGCATTTGATGAGAGAAAGCGGTAGGAATATTGCCCCAGGGACTTGGAGGCGTGTGCATCTGTGGCATGAAGCCTACCCGTTGTTGAGAATGAGGCCATGGCAGCGATGGGTTACGAAAAGGCTGCGGAAGCCCACCCGGGGTCGGAGGAAGCTGCCCGTGATACTATTCAATCAGTGAGGCTTGACGGGTGCTCTTACCATATTGTTTCCATTCATATTCTGGAACTGCTGGTGAGGGTAGTTCATCGCCTTGAGTCTTTTATCTCGTAATTGTGATAGATAAAAGAGCCACTCTGCAAAGAAAAAGGTCAGTACATGGCATGAGCGAAACATAATAGAACGAACACGTCGACATACCATATTCGTTCGGAATTGACACGATCACATCGGTTATTTTCTCCACGACTTCATTCTCACTAGGATATATCTCCCGACTTGAAAAATCGAGCAGGTTTTCTTGGGCCTGTTGAATTCAAAGATCAGAAACTGTGCTGATTTTTGATTTTGGACTTACATCATAGGTCGCCCATTCTTGCATCAAAGTTTGACAAACCTGGAGCATTTCTGATGAGAACGGTTCTCGAAGATCGTCCAAAGGAAGATTCACTACCAAAATCTTACCACGCCATTTGATGACAAGATCGTTCAGGGGTGGGGGACCTTTTGCAGTCATCGCCAGGAGTTGTGCTCTTCCTGAACAGATCAGCAATGCGGACATTAACAGTCAGAGAACTATTTGATTATTAAAAGGCAACAACAGCAGATGAGGGTATGTGGTAGATGTTGTTTGATATCTAAAGGAAGCGGGAAGGGATTTTCAGGTTAGTACGGACGGTAGCGCTGGCGGGGTTCTATTCTGACGCTTGGGAAGATCTCGCACCCCTGATGGTCGATAAACTTGTAAACTCTACAATATAGTTCTCTGTTGAAAAGTAAATGAGATACTAGGAACTGATTGAACCGAACCACTGTGTTTGTGCCAGGACTGGACATTCCCAAAGCATCTGCTCACAAAGGAGGTTAAGAGGGGCTGGTTCAATTACGCGTTGCCAAGTTGCACGCGTCAGATCCAATTTCGATAATGCAAAACAGCTCCAACATGTTTTTGCGATATAACATATATTAAATTCCAGTTTATATTCTCCCAAGAACTGAAAGTCACTACTTAACAAGTGAGATTGTATTTGGCTTTGCGGTCTACAGTGAAAACTCCCCAGTGACCTTCTACTCCTTCAACTTGGACGCCTGTATCACTTGTAGCGGATGGCTTTCCGGGTTCATCGAAAGCTATCGAGTCAATCATCTACAATAAACTTATTCATACCCTCAAAGACAAAAACATTTATTCCCCATTTTCTGATTCCACAAATAGCGGTCTGCCAGTAGGAGGCAGCGATGGAGAGATTGCATGTTGCGCTTTGAAATGCCGCCCCTTCGCTTGGCCTGATTCCTCAATACACGAATCGGACATGAAGTAAGATACCATCCAGTTTCCCCAACGTAAAAGTCAAAGCCGGTGCTGTTACCTTTGACACTCTCGATGAATGTTTTAGATTGTGCAATGTCCTAGATCGCTCAGTTCCTGAAGTAGAGATATTACGGATACATCTACAAAAGAATGCGCCATATCGGCTGGTGCTTCCCTAATGTAAGACCACCCATAAAGATCGAGTCGAACCCCTGCCAATAAGAGAAAGCATTCACCAAGAGTAGATCAGAAACCTCGATTACTGGTCGCACAGCGTCAGTTATGAGGATATTCCAGGAATCAGCGGTCCCAATTTTAACGCCGCCAAATCCCAGTGCAGCAAGACTAGATTTGACAGTGTTGATCCTGGCAGCAAGTGCGTCGACAGTCAGATCCTTGCGATACAATACTTCAGATCCGATGGTAATACCGATAATGTTATTGACACCATACATCGGAAGGTATTTTTTCATAGCAGCAATTTCAGCGGCAAAGTGACTATCATCAGTAGGCCAGATTCCGAGAAGAATTTTGAATTCTGAAGTCTTGAGAGCTGGCAATATGTTTTGCAAGGTATTACAATCCGATAAACTGTAAATCCGTACTGTATTGGTATATGGCTTCAGAGCAGCAAAATCTAATTCGAAATCATTTTGGGACTTGCATGTGCCGTCTGCATGCTAAAGGAATTTAACAACAAATAGATCAACTGAGTGTACGGTGGCCCCGAGACAAAATCCAAGTAGTCCTACAGCGCTAGCAGAGCCGAGTGAAGAAAATAAGGCGAGTGCAAACGTACTAGCTCGCATATTTGCTTAATGAAGGGATAATGGGTAATAAAATATGGGGAGTAGTAGTACGCGACAAAGAGTGAATTGGTGGAGGGAAAGGGGTCAAAAGTGAGACCAGTGGCTTTCTAAGCAACTCCAAGCCCGTGCCACGCTCAGCTTTTGTTTTCAAATTTGCCATGAACTTCAAGTTAAACAGATTCGTAGGGTCTTTAGGGGCTTTGACAGGGTTTTAGCCTCTACGAGCACGATCATGCCTTTCTCTTCGGAGGGGAATTAGTGGTAGGCACTCAGCGTGCGGTTTCTTATCAAGGGCAGGAATCGGATTTTTCGATGCTAACCGGATATATTAACCCATGATAGACTGGAGGAGCTCTTTTGTGCATGTTGTCTCCCTTGCTCAGCTTGACTAGATTGAAGTGTACCTTAGTGGGGAATCGTATCCTCTTGGTTCCTGAGATTAAGATTGCAACCTGGACATATGATACTGGGACTCTTTCCCTGCAGCTTAAAACATAAACGAGCATTATAATTACTTCAGGTAGATAAAGAACTCACTTATAACTTTCCGAGTCAACTATTTATCAGCGCATATGTAAATTTATATGATGCTTTCTGATCAATTGCTTGCCTTACGATTAAGACTTCAAAAGAAAAAAGGGGTTGTTCCTGTGACTTGATTAGTTACGAAAGCTCCTTTAGAGCCTTTCTCCGGTGCCATTAGTGCGAGGCTATTCATTCTAGAGTCTAATGTTCAAAAGTTATACCGTGAACTCCGCGGTACTTATTCTCGCAGTCACTCCAAGTAATTCTCATAATTCTCGGGAAATCATTGCTATATGCAGAGATAATGTAACATTATAATCCAACCCCTGAGACAACACCGTTAGTTACCCCAAATTCCGACTCGCTCTCCAGAACGATGCAACAAGACCATCCCACGGCCGTCAAAGTCACTGACAAGACATCTTTCATCATGACATGGAAGACACTCAAATCTTATCATAATCTCACCTGCTTTTACCTCTTTTCTAAAGTTTTGTCGTATCCTTTCGGGCGATACAATGCCCAGAATGACATCATTCTCATGTACTAGCACGCACCTAGAAGAATGCATAAAGCTTGCCTCCATTGCCTCTAACAAGCTTCCAAAGATACTAATACGTGGTAGGTCGGCAAATTTTATCATATCGTCCATCAGTCGCCTGCCGATGAGCCCTCCTGGATGATTTTCCGAGAAAGTTTTTGAAACGTCCAAGTGAATCAGGCCTGACAATGTTAGAGCGAGCGCATCTCCAATTGCTAATTGGACTGTTGTTGAAGTCGTTGGTGAATTGACTCCAAATGCAGCTATCTCCTGGAGAGGAGGCGGTATTGATGAGTCTATCACAATGTTTGAAATTCGAACGAGGGTTGAAGACGGTTCAGAGCATACTGAAATCACTTGGACATTCCTCGAGGAAATCAGCGGTATTATATTGTTAATCTCTGAAGTTGAACCGCTGTTTGACAAAGCAATGACTATATCGCCCTGTCATCAGATCAAAGTTAAAATACCCAGTATACCTCTCTCACAGTACCAAGATCTCCGTGGAGGGCTTCTGTAGGATGCAAAAATGTAGTCTCAATTCCAAGGCTCAGGAAAGTAGCAACGATTTTCTGAGCAATCTTTCCACTTTTCCCCATACCCGTAAAAATAACTTTCCCTCGGGCCCGATGCGCTTGAAAGATAGCAAGTACAGCCCGTACAAATGAGCCTGAATTCGAGGATAAATTGTCAGCGACATGAGCAATTGCTAGTGACTCGAGTCGCAACACATAAACTGCTTCGTTTGCGATGTTATTTATGCCGGTATCAACTTCTGATAACGGTGGCGTCAGCGGTGGATCATTCTCTGGTCGCTCTCCCATTTTAGAGAATGGACAGTCCATGGCTGAGTGATAATTCAGGAATGTTCGGGTTTATATTTCGCCTTCTAGGGAATCAATGATGCAACTCGTGGAAAGGATCGAATAGGGGATCGCGCTGATAAAAATTTCTTCCCTTTATCAACAACCTCCACGGCAGTAACCTCCTCTGATTGCCGATCCCCGAAGCGTCCACAATAAACTTTGTTCCACATGTAGTCAAAGCTCAAATCTTCAACCTTCCCGAAATACCGTTTTTTGATTATATTAATAAAATAATTACGACCCGATTAGCAGCCCTCCCCTATGTTATCATGTCTTGTTATTAATCTACAAAATTTCCAAAATAACTAAAAATATGACTAGTGAGTGTGATAACACCTCCCACACCACGTCCTTTACTTTTGACAAATTTTGAAAAGTCTTGCAATCACTAGAGGAGCATTTGCGAGTTTTCAGTTATCGAAATAATAGAATGTGACACGAGATCCGCTAGTGCGCCTTGTGTAACCTGATCGCGTTCGTGTAACCGTTTACAGCATGAGATGCAGGATGTCCTTGCATATCTAGCTCAAGGATCTATGGAACAAGGAATTGTTCTTGTGTTGGTCTTAATTTATGTTTATTTTCATGGCTTGTGTGGTGATTTGTGATACCTTGGATGCAACCAACAAAAGTGGAACATGGGATTCCATATGCAGCTGCGGCTGCTTTTTTGGAATTAAATCTTCTATTTTCTCAATCTGTGATATCTAATTGTACCATCTGCTCATTAATTTCCATTGGCTGGTGTAGGAGAAATTTGGTATTTTGAAATTTATGTTTTTCAGGGTGGTGGCCGTTTCATCGCCGCTGAACTTACTCGTTCATTCGATGCTCGTTAATCGCAAACTCATACTCGTTATCAGATTCGACTCATGCTTTGTTATTAATTCAATCTTGTTGTAAATGGTTGATCACTCTTATCAATCAGGATTGATTACTCTGAGATTCAATTGCGTGCAGGGCGGCGGTGGTGCCGCTGGAGGTGGAGTTTGTACTGGAGGTGGAATTGGTACCAGAGGCAGAGAGACTGTCCCAGAGGCGGAGGGGCCAGCACCAGCAGCAGCAGCGCCAAACGGCTGCGTCAGGTCTAATCGCTGCGTCAGGTCTAATCTGCGCGGTGCTATGCGCGGGCGCGAGACACGCCTGGCCCACGAGCACCCAGAGCAGAAAACGAGCGACGGTAATGCGCCGGCCAGACAGTCACGTGTTGCCCTTCCCTCCCTCCCCCTAATATTATGCACGTGCGCTTGCTCCTGCCCGGTTATATTAGCCCCGTGCTCTTAATTGTCGCCAGTGAGACAAGATGGCACGGTCGAGTTCGCAAACTTGCACCAACAACGACAACCTTGATATGTAGATTCTAGATTACACCTACAACACTCAACATCTTATCTAGTCAACGTCCGCTTATCTTGCATACAACCTGCTCTTATTTGTACCCGAGCTTCCACTTGCAGTCCCTCGTCAAGGGTGTTGCACGCAGGGTGCAGCTAGATGTTGCAGGCGTTAATAGGATTATAATAGATTGTTAATTGTTGATAGGTGAGCGCGGTGGTATTGGCTTTCAGTCGCTTGAGTCGTCAAGACTTAGAAACAGAAATAAGTTAATACAATTGGCTAAACTATAAAGAAGAAAGACAGTCCATATTTATAGCTGCCAGCAGCAGGCTGGTAACAAATGGAAAGAGCAGAGCGACAAAATAAGAGAACGTGAAAACAGGAAATTACAGAGGTGGAAACCCCGGGAGCGGTCAAATGGCTGCACAGCAGTGTACCAGCT
>LXFE01000301.1:0-20664 GCA_001929475.1 Neolecta irregularis DAH-3 | reverse complement strand
CTGCTGTGCAGCCATTTGACCGCTCCCGGGTTTTCTACCTCTGTAATTTCCTGTTTTCGCGTTCTCTTATTTTGTCGCTCTGCTCTTTCCGTTTGTTACCAGCCTGCTGCTGGTATCTATAAATATGGGCTGTCTTTCTTCTCTATAGTTTAGCCAATTGTATTACGTTATTTCCGTTTCTAAGTCTTGACGGCCAAAGAGACTGAAAGCCAATACGACCGCGCTCACCAATCAACAACCTATAATCCTATGAACACTTGCAACATCTAGCTACACCCTGCGTGCTTCAAGCGCACCAACGCTCGCCTAAAATACGAATTTTTTAAAGCCACATTTTACGAAATGTAGCGCGCACCAAACCCACCCTAAGTATATACCCAAATCGGTATACCTTGCCAATACAGTAACCAGGCGTTGGTAGAATAAGAAGCGGAGTATATGGTTATACCTAGCCTGAGTTACAACACTTAGGCTAGAAATATATCCCGGTCTTATATGTAACTTCTGGAGTTAAGCTTACATATTCGCTATTGACTTCACCCTCTGAGTAACGCGCCTCTGCGCCCAAGTATCAATCATAAATCATTCAAAAGAATGTGACAGGATTCTTCAGTTATGGGGTTACAGGCTCCTTACAGAAAATCCTTTCATGTATCAAATATTGAGTGTGGTCAATGTGACAGTCTTTCACCGTGCTGATGCCAATACCGAGCTGGGGGTCCACAGACAACAATCGAGTTTAACAGGTGGAACTATGACAGAGAAATCCCTCTCGGCCAGTATCTCTTGACCTCATTTACTTTTTCGCCAACAGTAAACTTATGTTAGGGTTGGTATGCGAATTTCTGCTAAAATTGTTGTTGTTTCGAGGTCGCTATAGAAATTCTCAATGGTCTCACAAACTTGTTTCACTTGATTTCTATTGCCACTGATTGCAATTGCAGTGGGTATCTATGCATTCTCAATTACTGTCGATACCGGAATGTGGATTTTGAGGCCCCAATCCTTTTCATACATCGTCATACACGTGATATAATATAAAATTTCCTGGAGAAGCCCAACGGTCGCAATGACTTCACATACCCCAAAGTGGAAACGTCTCTTGAAACTCAAAGATCCCCAGCCATCAGTTAATCGCAAAGAAACCCAGCATACAAATTCCCAAGGCTCTAGTTTGAAAAAGCGCCCGAGGTCTGGTGTTGACACACAAACATTTCCAAATAAGAAACGTTTAGGGGGAGGCGAACATACATTAGATCCCAGTTCTGCGCGAGAAAACGGGACAACTAGATCATGGCCTAAGAGCGTATTAAAGAAGATTGTTAACCCGAATGCTGCCAAAGAGATGGAAAATTCCTCCAAGAAGAACAAACCGCAGAAGAAGATTAAATTTACGTCTGCAGCTGAAGAATCAGAGAAAGCTGCACTCCAGTATCTGAAAATCTTTAATGATGACCGTGCGAAATGGAAATTCCAGAAAGCTCGACAGAATTGGATATTCCGACATACCTTTGATCCTAAAAGGATAACACCCGAATATGAAGCTGCGTTGATTTTATATATCAAATCTGCAACAGACGCCTCCAAGGAAAGATTGTCCAAAGAAGCTTACATTGTCATCAAAAACACTAAAGCAGACGAGGTTGAAGAACTTGAACGAAGCGATCTTGAGGCACGACTGTTACGAGCGAATCGTATTCTCCATTCTCTGGGTAAAAAGCAAAAGTCTCAGACCTCTTCAAATTCGGAATCTTCATCGTGCTCCGGAAGCAGCAATGGTGCTGAAGAAAACTCGTCAGTATCAGAAGATAATGATTCTAGCAGTGATGATAATTTGGTCGCAAATAATTCGTCCAATTCAGATAGCACATCTACTCAGTCAGATGAACTGAATTAATGGTAAACTGTAAGGCGTTCTCATATATTGTGTATATTTCAAAATTCTTCATCTATTCTCTATAAAAACTATGATAATAGACATATACTAAGAATGGCCTTAAACCTTGGAAAGTTGGTAGAGATAAGCCCCAAACATTTTGGTTCCTTCTCATTAACCAGGTCAGTCCGTGTGACATACCAGAGATGTAATTGGAAACATCCAACTTTTCCTGTATGGAATGTGCTCCATCATCTGCACGTCCCATCGGTAGTAAAAGAACACTACAATCTAATGCTTCTTGGAATGTCAATGTGACAGGAATCGAGCCACCTGTTATAGTCAATCATATGCAATGGACTAATTCAAAGATAGTAGACCTTCTCGTGTGAAATCGGGTTTGACGCCAAAAACCTCTTCAATGGCCTTGGAAGCAGCAACAAAGTTGTAGTGATCAACCGACGTAGTCCACGGTTTTCCGCCGTGTAAACAAATAACGTTGAATTCGTTCTTCGACTTGAGATTCGCAAAAACGGATGAAAGATAATTCTGGACTAGCTTCGTTACTTGCTCAGGATCCATATCTGGAACAGATCTGATCGAGAATTTGCCTTTTACTTTTGCGGGAATGACTGTTTTGCTTCCGGAAGCAGAGAATGCACCTTGTAATTTAGGGAAATTAACTAATCCGAATATACCTTCAATCCCATGTAAAGATAAAGATGGATATCTCCACTTGTGCATCAGTGTATCTTTATCATTTTCGTGAATGGAAGTGGTGCTTCCAAGGGCATTATACAACTCTTGCATGGTGAAAGAGAGATTGCCATAAAGTTTTTCTTCATCCACTTACAGGTCAATTATTTGAGAAAATCTTGGAATACTGGTCAACGGAGCCACTTGGTCCATGATTCCAGGAATATTGATTGTCCCATTTGGTTGAACAAGGGAACCCATTAACTTAATGAAATCAACTGAATGTCAAAAGAGAATGTAATACATGGACCAGATCTGTCATTGGTTCATAAAGTGTTCCACCGAATAAACCACTGTGCAAGTCCTTGCCAGGTCCTTGAAAATAAGGGAAAAGCGACAGACAAAGGTACCTGCTACAGTGATTTCGAAGTAACTTACCCCACGTAAACCGCTCTCCATTAGTTGAACTTTATAAAATGAGATTACTAAGTCAAGCAGGGTTTCGTGGTTCCGAGCCAATAATTATCACTATATCATGAGCAAATGGTGAAACTGGAACTTGCCTAATGCAAAAGCAGTCAACATTTGAGAAATATTTCTTTGCTTCTTTATGAATGATATCGTCCAGTCCTTCAGATCCTGATTCTTCCATACCCTCAAAGCAGAATTTTACATTTACCGGAACCTCAATTCCGGCTATTTTGTAAGCCTCGAGCGCGTTGATCCATCCGAGGACAGGACCTTTATCGTCACTAGACCCTCGTCCCACTAATTGATCTTTGTCGTTTCTAACGAGTTTGAACGGATCAGAATGCCATCCATCCTCGAGGAGAGCCTATGTTGATTAAATATGTTCTGCTAGATACAAATAAATCTCACAGGTTGTACGTCACTGATGATAAGTCAACGTCGATCAAAGACACGTACTAATGGCCGTATACAAGCAGAGTCTTCTTTGCAGGATCATTCCCATAAGAGCCGAGTATGACAGGTGGCAAATCGATTTCAGTGCCATTCAATTTTTGTTTTCCCGGATGTCGCTGTTCAACTCTCATTCAATGAGATGTATTCAGATAGGTCATTGCATACTTGACACCTATAGCCTCGAGTTCTTTAATAAGAAATTTGGACATTCGGAACACCAGATTTGATCAACTATTGATGCTAAAACGTGCAAAGTACCTCTGGGCGATGTTCGATGTCAGCAGAAACTGAAGGTATAGCGACGGCGTTCGCCAATCGTTTGATAAAAGTATCTTGCGATGCATCGACGCTGTAGAATCAAACCTGTTACTCATATGGGCCAGATTTATACGCAGCAAAGAATTTATCCATAAAGATCTGCGAGAAGACGGTGTGGTGCGGGGAAACTGGAGCTCGGCGGAATCTACAGCTTCCCTGTTAACCTTTGTTTCAAGCATTCGAGATAGACTTTGAGAAAATGAACCATCAAATAGAATTGTTCTCTCAGTCCAGTATTTTCCCAATATTCTTTTTATAGAGTATCTTTTAGAGTCAAGAAACCCAGACCAAAACTTCTCAAAGTGTGTGCAATAACCGTCAAATCATATTTGATATTCCTTTGTTTAATCACAAGTTCAACTTGCCTGCCTCGTCATCTCACAAACACTCTTAATCGAAACACGCCATTCTGTTTCCCCCGAACCCAAGTCTCCAGTCATGCATGTAACCCCAACTCAATGCGATAAAATCCTTAAGATATCAATCATCATTAATATGGTTACAAAGTACAAACTTTAATGAAAATTCAATCAAATCAGATGACCCGAAAAACCTTTGTATGAAATATGAATTCGATGCGTAAACTGTAATAATTTACCCCGACACATCTATATTTGAATTGGTAATTTAGTATCATAATTTTCTACCGCTATCTTTTAAATTGCGCACCTTGTAAACTCAAATGTGATGTTACTGGATGACAAACCACTATAAATTGAAAACTTGGCAACGAGGCATAAATTTCACCGAGTTTCATCAGAATAGAAGAACGGAGAAACCTGCTGAGTAATATCAAATCACGTGTCTCCATATGCGGACAAGTTCAATAGGTGTGGCAGGAATAACAAGCTAGCAGCTGACAAACACAACCCCCCACTAGGACTACTAGAAATGATTGACGAAACGCCTGTAATAATCGGAAAGCGAGCTCAAAATGGACGAACAGCAGTTGCCAAGAGTGCTGCTGAGATTAATGCTGCGATGAGGAGTGGTTCAGTGGTTGGTACTGAGAAAAAATACGATGCCCGCACAAATAAGGTTCTTATTCCTGTAGAGTTGATTGGCTGAGTTGCTTAGGCTCATAAAGATACTGAAGGGCAAAAGATGGCCAAAGTCGATAGAGAGAATGAAATTAGACCGCCTGAGAAAGTTAGTTCTCAAATTGGTAAATTTATGGCTCAACAACGTGGTGTGAAAGGATGGACGCAAAAGGATCTAGCGACGAGGGTTTGAACTTGTGCTTTTCAAGGATTGATGGGCTGATTGTTGTTTTAGGTATCTGAGAAACCAAGTGTTATCAATGATTACGAGGGCGGTCGGGCTATTCCGAATCAAATTGTTCTTGGAAAACTCGAGAGAGTGCTTGAAATCAAACTTCGTGGGAAAGATATAGGGGAGCAACTGTTTAAAAAGAAGTAGTAATGCAGTGTATTGTTATGCAGTTTACATTTCAGATATATTCTTTTTCGATCAGGGTTAAATATTTACGCATCACAATTTGGGCAAGTTCCTTTTTAGGCGATTTTCTACAGCGTCCATGAATTCGAATGTGTTTACCCATTTTTGATCGTTGCCGCAGGAGATGGCGAGGTCTTTTGTCATGATACCATCATCGTTGATGGTTTGTATGCAGGCGCTCTCTAGCGACTGTGCGAATGCGAAGAGTTCATTGTTATCATCGAGTTTAGCTCGATGTGCAAGGCCGCGAGTCCATGCATATATGGACGCTACTGAATTTGTAGAGGTGACTGATTGTGAGAGGAGAAAAAGTAGTATTGACAAACGTTTTCCTTGTTGATGTTGACGAAAGTGTCTGGTGACTGTGCCGTGAGCAGCTTCAGATTCGATGGTTTTTCCGTCTGGGTGCATCAAAACGGAGGTCATCATACCCAGGGAGCCGTATCCTTGGAATCAGTGGTAAAGGCAAAGAAGGAAACCTTGTGCAATTATATCGGATTGAACGTCACTGCTGTTAAATGAGTGTACAAAGACTAGTACCCGTCATAATTTTTGCAAGCCCAAACAAAGCCGCCTTTTGATTTGATTGCTTGGGCGACCATGTCGTCGATGAGACGATGTTCGTACCATATATTGTTTTCCTCGAAGCGTTCGCGGTAGCGCTCTTGGTATAAATTTGCAAATATATCTTTGAAGCGGCCGTCATAGGCTTTCAGGATTGTGTTTTTTGTGGAAAGATACTGGTATTAACGAGGGAAACAAGCAGAATACCAAAGGCATGCGTCTTTGAAGGGCGAATTCAAAGGAACTCTGGGCAAAGCCTTTGATGGAGTGATCCGTGTTGTACATTGCGAGACCAATTCCGGGGCCCTGCTGGTGAGCATGGGGAAAATAAAATAAAAAACCTGAAAATCGAATACTTTTGTTCTTTGGGGCTTGCCGGATGTAGGGGTAAAGACGACTTCGAAAAGACCTGGTTCAGTTGTGACGAAATCCTTGCATCTGTACTGGTCGCCAAAGGCGTGCCTGCCGATAATGATGGGGAGTTTCCAGCCTGGGACGAAGCGGGGGATTCTGGAGACGATGATTGGTTCTCTAAAGACGGTTCCGCCGATGATGTTTCTGATCTGGGGTCAGGGAGGAAAAACGATGGGCATACTGTGCCATTTGGGGACAGCCACATTTTCTTTAGATTGAATTCCTTGACACGGGATTCGTCTGGGGTGATTGTGGCTGGAGGGTGAGGGGCGAGGCGGATAGGCTAGGGAGCGCACCGCACTTTATGCCGACGTTGTGCTTGAGGATGGCATGTGCGGCATCGATGGTGACCTGGTCGTCTGTCTGCCGGTTAGGGCGAGCGCAGGGGGATGAGTGTACTTTGTCGCGGTTCTGGATCGAGAGATCAAAGTAGTTTATATTCAGAGCGAGGTAGGGCAGGATGAGCTGGGGTGAGCGGGGCGAGAGGGGAGGGCACCTTTTGCTTGATGTGGTGCCAGATGACGCGGGTCATTTCGTCTCCGTCGAGTTCGACGACCGGGCCGCGGACGGTGATGCGGGGGGGCATTGATTGAGTATGGGTGGTTTGATAGAGTGAGAGAGTGGGGATGGACTGCGGATAGAAGGATGGGGAGGATAGTGGATGGACAGTGGGTGATGATAGAGGGGATGGATAGTAGATGATGATAGAGGGATGGATAGTGGATGGGCAGTAGATGATGATAGAGGGGTGGATAGTAGGTGATGATACTGGGGTGGATAGTAGATGATGATAGAGGGATGGATAGTGGATGGACAGTAGAGGGGTGATAGCGGGTGAGGCAAAAACACCATGCAACCCCGCCTGTGCCTGACTCGCTGCCTCCGTACGGCTGCGATGCCTGCCCGCACCCTCGACGGCTCTGCCCTCGCTGCGTGCGTGTGCCTGCCCGCCGTGCTGACTGCAGCACGCTCCGCGACCGCCTGTGCGCCGACATCGCGGCCCTGCGCGCACAGCACCCGCGCTTTGCCCCTGCGCTGGCCATTGTGCAGGTCGGCGCGCGCCAGGACTCGGCCACGTATGTGCGCATGAAGCAGCGCGCAGCCGCGGACGCAGGCATCGCCCTGCATCTCGTTGACCTGCCAGCCTCGGTCACCCAGCACCAGGTACTCGCTTAGATACTCGCTTAGATACTGCCGCTAACCGCAGGTACCCGCTTAGATACCCGGATACTCTCGCTAACCGCAGGTACTCGCTTAGATACTCGGATACTCGCTAACCGCAGGTTCTCGCTTAGGTCCTCAGATACTCGCTAACCGCAGGTACTCGCTTAGATACTCGGATACTCGCTAACCGCAGGTTCTCGCTTAGATCCTCAGATACTCGCTAACCGCAGGTACTCGCTGAAATACTCGGATACTCGCTAACCGCAGGTACTCGCTGAGATACTCGGATACTCTCGCTAACACCAGCTCCTCGCCAATCTCCACACCCTCAACGCCAACCCAGACATCCATGGTATCCTCGTCCAGCTCCCGCTCCCCGCACACATCTCCCAGTACGCTGCCACCAATGCCATCCGCCCAGAAAAGGACGTCGACGGCTTCACCATCGCAAACATCGGCGAGCTCGCAAAAACCAACGGCAACCCCTGCTTCGTCCCCTGCACCCCAAAGGGGGTAATGCTCCTCCTCCACCAAGCTCAAGTGCCTCTTCAGGGCAAGACCGCAGTCGTCCTCGGCCGCAGTGACATCGTCGGCAGCCCCCTCTCCTACCTCCTCAAACACGCAGATGCTACCGTCACCGTCTGCCACTCAAAGACCACAGACATCCCCACAATCGTCAGCCACGCAGACATCCTCGTCGCTGCCATCGGAAAACCCGAGTTCGTCCAGGGCGAGTGGCTCAAACCGGGTGCCGTAGTCATCGACGTCGGCGTCAACTTTGTCCCAGGTCTCCTCCACTATCCCTCGCTCCTAACCTCTAGACCCCTCAAAGAAATCGGGTCATCGCCTCGTTGGAGACGTCCACTTTTCTTCCGCACAAAATGTCGCTTCCCTCATCACCCCTGTCCCTGGAGGCGTAGGCCCCATGACCGTCGCAATGCTTTTGCAAAACGTCTTTGACTCGGCAAAGCGTCTCTTCTTTCTCTCAAGAAACAGAAATATCATCCCATTGCCCTTAACCCTCCTAAATCCAGTCCCCTCAGATATTGCAATCGCAAAAGCTCAATCCCCCAAAAATATAAAATCATTCGCTCAAGAACTCGGTCTCTCAGACAACGAAATAGAACCTTTTGGTCCCTTCAAAGCTAAATTGACCCTAGATGTCTTGAAGCGTCTCAATCATCGACAGGACGGCAATTATGTCGTCGTCGCAGGGTATTCTTCCCAACTGCATATCTAATTGGAGAATCACCCCAACTCCCCTCGGCGAAGGTAAAAGTACCACAAGTACGCTTTTTTGCTTCCCATCTCATCCCCTAGCAATGGGCATCTCTCAGGCTCTTGGCGCCCATCTTGGTAAAGTTGCTTTCGCTTGCGTCCGTCAACCATCCCAAGGACCCACCTTTGGCATCAAAGGAGGAGGTTCTCTATACAAATTACATCTCTCACATCTCAGCTGCCGGTGGTGGATACAGCCAAGTCATTCCCATGGACGAGTTCAACCTCCACTTGACAGGCGACATTCACGCAGTCACCGCCGCAAACAATCTTTTGGGTATTCGTTAAATAAACATTACTAACAACCAGCCGCTGCCATCGATACCCGGATCTTTCACGAAAATACCCAAAAAGATGGAGCTCTTTTCGCTAGACTCGTCCCAGAATCTAAGAAATTTGTTCCCTCTATGCTTAAACGACTAGAGAAATTGGGGATCCAAAAAACAAACCCTCAAGATCTAACTGCAGAGGAAATCACCAAATTTGTTCGTCTTGATATTGATCCCGCAACAATAACCTGGTATTTGCATCCCCCTTTCAAATCTTGACACCAAGGCAACGAGTTCTCGATGTCAATGACCGGTTTCTCCGTAAAATCACAATCGGACAAAATCCCACAGAAAAGGGTATGGAACGAACGACTGGCTTTGATATCTCCGTTGCTAGCGAGTGTATGGCTGTTTTGGCTCTCGCCACCGACTTGAGAGACATGCGAGAACGGTACACTTTTTGCACTATACAATCTGACTCTAGACTTGGACGCATGGTTGTCGCGAGTAATAAAAACGGCGAGCCAGTTACCGCTGATGATCTTGGAATCGCCGGAGCGTTATCGGTCTTGATGAAAGATACCATCAAGCCTAATCTCATGCAGACTCTCGAAGTATGATAACAAAATTGTCACTCTAATTTGTAGGGTACTCCTGTTTTCGTTCATGCTGGACCGTTTGCAAATATTGCTCATGGTATATTAACTTGTTTCCTTGCCAATATTCAGGAAACTCGTCTATCATCGCCGATCGTATTGCCTTAAAGCTCGCTGGCACCGAGGAAGGTGAAGATAGACAAGAAAAGGCTGGATACGTTTTAACTGAAGCTGGGTTTGGTGCAGATATGGGGATGGAAAAGTTCTTCAACATTAAATGTCGAGCTAGCGGGTTGAAACCTAACGCCGTCGTACTCGTAGCAACCGTACAAGCACTTAAATCGCATGGTGGTGCTCCAGAAGTATGATCCTTGCTTTCACTGCTTACAGCAGGTCACTCCCGGAAGAGGCATTCCCGAAATCTATCGGCAAGAAAACGTCGAAATGGTTCGAAAAGGGTGCGAGAATATGGTCAAACACATCCAGAACGCAAAAATGTTTGGCATTCCCGTAGTAGTTGCAATCAACCGATTCTCGCAAGTCACCTTGTTTATGTAACTTGACATAAAGTACCGATACGGACGCTGAACTGGAAGCTATTCGTGAAGCCGCTATTCAGGCTGGAGCCGATGATGCTGTTCCCGCGGACCATTGGAGTAAAGGTGGACTTGGAGCAATCAATCTTGCCAAGGCCATTATTAAAATTTGCAATGAGCCATCACAGTTTAAACTTTTATACGACGTTGAAAAATCTATTGCAGAAAAGATTGAAATCATATGTAAAGAGATTTATGGAGCAGCGGGAATCGAGTTGAGCGAGGAAGCTCGTCGCCAAATCGATCTCTATACAAAACAGGTGAAATTAAAATCAAAACGGTCTGACGATGTAGGGATATGGTAATCTTCCTATCTGTATGGCCAAGACGCAATACTCAATATCGCATGATCCCAAATTGAAAGGTGCTCCATCCAACTTTACAGTTCCTATTCGCGCTGTACGTTGTAGTGCTGGCGCTGGTTTCTTGTATCCACTTGCTGCAGAGGTACCTCGGATCTCTTCCCCTTGTGTGACTAATTCGATCTAGATCATGACGATTCCTGGATTGCCTACAAGACCTGCGTATATTGATGTTGATTTGGATCCAGAGACAGGGGAGGTAGTTGGCCTCTTTTGATTTTGAGTAGAATACATAGTTTGAGAGTATAGATTGAACTGAAAGATTTTTTCATAAATGCATACATATGAAGAAGAATATTTTCAGGTCAAGTTTTAGAGTATTCTTATGTAATTTGATGTAGATAAAAAGGTGGAGTCAATGACATATTAATGAGTTTAGCACTCGCCAACCGACATCATGGGAACAATGCTTCTGGACAAATCTCGCAGCGCCGAATACGAATCAGACTCGGGAGATTCGGTGTTACTAGACGCTCTTGAAGAAGATGCCAATGAAGAAATGAATGATGGAATCGATATTGATATTGATATCGACACTGAACCACAAACTGTACCGTCCCTTTCAGACGCGGACAATGAAACAATCCTCAACTTTTTAAGCAAAATATCGACTAACCCGTACGACTACCAAGCCCATATAGATCATATCGCTTTTTTGAAAAGCAAAGGGCTTGCGGATAAACTTCAAGATGCTCGGGAAACTATGACTGCTTTTCATCCGATGTCTGAAGGTTGTAGTATGATTACGACTGACTGTTAATCGTATAGAAAATTGGCTAGATTGGCTTTCAGATGCAGCGCAAGCAGCGTTGACGACGGATGATAAGCTAGAATTACTGCAACTGCATGCTCGATCTGTGCAAGATTATATGTGTACGTGCCTTTTTTAAAAAAGATTTACAGAATTTAGCTATTCGGCTATGGGAAAAGTATCTTGATTTCGTGGACGAGTCCACACGAATTGCTGCGGAAGAGAACGACGAGGAAATGAAACAGATGTTTTCGGATGAACTAATCGAAAATGTATACCACGAAGCTTATAGTGTTACAGCTTACCACCTCGAACAAGTACATTCTATATACGGAGATTTTCTTACTTTTAGAGTCACAAAATATGGGATCGATGTATTAAGCGTAAAATATCTTCTCTTGGTCACGGTGATCGTATTGGTATTGAAGATATGAAAGATTCATATATGCAACGTCTTGTTATTCCTCACCTGGGCACGTATATATTTTGCATCTTTGGCTAATATATAGCTATTCAACAAACCTTTGATGCATTTTCAACGTTTTTAAGCAATTTTGATAATGCGTTATATGAGGATACGATGGTTGCTGCAAATAAGGTATACAACATTAGCAAAAAGCAGATATCTGCTCGGGAAAAATACGAAAATGCGCTTCAGGCATCTCAAGATCCTGTTTCTGATTGGAGCAATTATCTCGAGTTTGAGAAGCAGCAAAAGCCGCTCTCCGCTCCAATGCTAAATAATTTATTTGAACGTGCGGTTGCGGCGGAACCTCTTGTCGCAAGCTTTTGGGAAGACTATATCCTTTTCCTTCTTGATACGCTCACTTTGGAGGAACTAGTTCTTCCAATTTTGGAACGAGCAGTGCGAAATTGTCCCTGGTCAGGCGATATTTGGGTTCATTATATTCGTTCTCTTGAGTGTTGGAGCAAAGACAATGAATCAATTCGCGAGGTCAAAATTAAAGCACTCTCATCTGGAATGCTGGCGTCCAATGTCGTCGAATCAAGGAAATTAGAGTTGGCTTGGTGCAATGCCTTGAAACGGGGAATACATGATTGGTCCACTGAAGTTGAATTAATTGATAACTTGGAGAACGAAATTACCGAATCAATGAAATACCTTGCCAAAAGTATGCTTCCAAGATGCTCCTTGCTGATTATAAGCATTTAAAGATCAACATGACGAGTTTTATCAATTTGAACGACTTTTGATCCAAGTCAAAACCAGGCGGGGCGATGATGAAGGCGCACGCTCCATTTGGAAGAATCTTTGTAAATACTATGGCAAATCGACAGATTTCTGGTTGAAATACGCTGACTGGGAAAAGTATTATGTCTTCCGTATTATCATTCTGAGATCTAGGTCCCTAGGGTATCTAGAAAACGCCGGGGAAGTTTTGTCCAAGGGGGTTACCCGATACACGGAATGGCCTGAGAGAATTATCGAGGTTTACTCATCCTTTATGGAAGAAAATTATCAGATTGAAGAAATCGAAAGAGCCGCTATGAAAATAAAAAGAACAACTATCCTCGTGGCAAAACGTAGAGCCAAGGCAATTTCCCATCTTTCTCCAAAAATTGACATCTTTAGGAGTACTTCCAGTCAGCTTCTCTAGCAGTAAATGGCCCCGAATCACTTACTAATTTGAACCCTGAGACGAACAAGAGAAAAATACCCGAAACCCCTGAGAATCTAGATCTCCAGCTTCCCGACCAAAAGAAAGTCAAAGTAGGTGACGACGATATTCATCGGTATCAAAGATGTCTTGTTGTTAAGCTTATAGGAATTAGAAACAGAGAACAGAATACTGTCCGCGTAAGCAATATCGTCAGCAATGCGGATGAAACGGCGGTGCGAAGATTTTTTAAAGAGGTATATCAATTGCAACAATCCTCTGTAACAATTAGTGTGGCAATATTCGCGATCTCAAATTGATCGAATGCGAATCCAATACTTCAAAGCTTGCTCTAGTCGAATTCGTTACACCAGTATGATGCCGCATTCCTCTGACCTGACCTGTAGGATAATGTACTGACTGCTTTGACGCGTGATGGGAAACGACTTGCTGGAGGTAGAGTCTCGGTTCAAAGAGCTGAGCATATTACTCTTTATGTCACCAACTATCCCCCATCGGCTGATGAGTCTTTTCTGCGAGCCGAATTCGAACAGGAATGTATCACATGAGACTCTTGCTAATGAATCAGTTTGGAAAGATTCTCGATATTCGTTTTCCTAGTCTTCGAGTTAATACACATCGCCGATTTTGCTACGTGCAATATGAAGATTCTGTATCTTTTGTCTCTGCACCGCAATCTTACTATAGAACAATGCGCTCAAAGCACTTGCACTTGATGGAAAAGAATATGACGGCAGATATAATTTATCTGTACAGATTTCCGATCCAACCGCCAAAGGTGAGCGCAAAGGGGCGATCGAGGAAGGTCGAGAGATTTATATAGCAAACATTCATTTCAATGCTAATGAGGAAACTCTCAGACAAGCTTTCTCAAAGGTACAAAAACTATTTTGCCAGTATTGCTGACTAGCTAGTTTGGAACAATTGAACGAATCAGGTTACCGCGAAAAACTACATCACACCATCAAGGCTTTGGCTTCATAACCTACCAAACAGAGGATGAGGCATCAGCAGCACTTAGTCTTAATGGAAGCAAGATCTTGGGCCGTTTTTTGATGGTTTCGATTGCGGAAGCCAAACCTGTCAAACATATTAGGTAAGAGATGGATGGAGCACTTGCGTTAAACCCTTAGGGAAATATCCGTAACAGCAGACAATCAGAGCAGTAACAATGAAGTGGAGCATCCAGATGTCGAAGCCATTAGGCAGAAAACACTTGGTGTTATGAATATTGCACCTACCGTAAACGATTTCCGGTTAAGGCAATTGTTTGAACAATTCGGAGAGCTTCGCAAGGTTGAATTAAAACCTCGATTCGGCGGTGCCGTCGTTGAATTTGTTAACGTGAATGTATGGTTCATCGGGGTATATTTGCTTACTTTTAGGATGCTGGCAAAGCTGGTGTAGCCCTGGAGGGTCACGTTCTTGATCAAAGTCCTCTCCATATTGGCACATTCACGGAACTCATGAATTCAAAGTCTACTACGTATTACATTACTTATACTTGCGGTATTAATTTGTATAGGGGTAACAACGCTAACATTTTGAGACCATTGATGCCCCGCCAAACAACTCGTCCCAGCGGTCGTCGTCCTGGTTTGGGAGTAAAGAGTCAACTGCAAGTGTCATCACAGAATACAACCGCGCCAGACTCCCAGGACGACCAGCTCCAGAAGAATCCGCCACAGTCGAAGAACAATGATGATTTTCGAAAATATATCTCTTGAAATCAAGGTCGACAATGTTCGAAAGGTCTGTCCCATCATACTAATATTATTCTAGCAAAGAAGGTTTTGAAGAAGGAATGTTGTAAAATGCATTCATATGAATTTTGCACTCCAATGGTTATGATACATATTTAGATCTCTAACAAAAGCTGAATTTACTCACTACCGACTCCATTGTTGGGATTTGCCATCCTCCCTGCGGAATATGCTATTTCTCTGCTTCGCAAAGTGTTGATCTTTCTTTTTTCCGAATCCACCTCCACCTCCACGCCTCTCCACCTTACCACTTGCTCCGACTGTGATATTCACCTTTGGCGGCACTTCAAATCCAAAAGCTTTTGCGACTTTTGCGAGATCTAATTGATTTATGTCAAAAACTGCTTTGAGGGAGTAAGAAGCATAGGCTTGTAGATAGGACCGATAACCATCTTTTGCCGCCTTATTCAGGTAATAGTTTTTAGATACTAATTTTTGCAGCTATAAATTAAAACTTTTACGTAACTCGGTAATTGTGATACCTGACTCTGTACGTTTGCAATCTTGCTCGAAGGGAATTCATATTCGTTCAAAGGAATTTTGGCAGCTTTCAAGTAGCGAAGGAAACCGAGTTCGCTAGACAGCAAGAACATCAGACTTTTTCCTTTATTATCCATTCCTCGAGCAGTTCGCCCAACCCGATGAATATAATCCCGGGGATCATCGGGCGGATCGAATTGAACGATCCAATCAACTGCTGGGATATCAAGACCGCGGGCCGCGACATTCGTGCATATCAAAGTTCCATGATCGGCATTGCAGAATTCGAAGAATGTGTTGGTGCGCTTTTGCTGTTTTTGTTTGCCCTAGGGGTCAATGACAACTTTCAAGTAGATGTATACGTGTAGATCCAAGACGGGTAGATCTATGTAATTTAAAAGTTCCGCGTAGTATTTGACACCATTACAAGATGAGATAAAGACGATTATCTTTTTCTTCAAATTGCGTTTTAGGAAAGAAAATAAAAGGAGGAAGCGTTTGTCACTTTCGCAAACAACATAGCCTTGTTCCAGACCGTCGACAGTGGAATTATCCTTGTCTTGGTCGACGTTGATGTATAATGGGCCCGGACGTAGCGAAATACGTGCAAGATCTTGGACTTTGGTGGTCTGAGTTGCGGAGAAGAGCATAGACTGTCTGTTTTCTATACCAAGTCACAAAGGCATACAAAGAACATTGTACCATTGGGAAGAATTTTAATGATCTGTCTCATTTCATCTTCGAATCCGATTTCTAGAATACGATCGGCTTCATCGATAATTAAGGCTTTTAGGTTTCGAAAGATGAAGCCCTTGGTATTCTTCAACAGTTAGCTCAGTCAGTAAAATATGACGATATACTTGGAGATGATCGAGGAGTCGGCCTGGAGTAGCAATGAGGAGATTGACGCCTTTTACAAGTTTTTCTGCTTCGGCTCTACGATTTGCTCCACCGATGACAATTCCAAATGTCTGATTATGATATTCGAGCAACTCCTTTGCAACGCCAAAGATCTGGAGAGCAAGTTCTCTGGTAGGCGATACAACTATGACACCAGTTCCTGGGGATCAGTTGTAAAGATCTAATTATTGCTACCGTTGCGAGGTTTGAATTTCAGGGCGGAAAGCAATTCGATGGCAGGAATTAGAAAAGCCAAAGTCTTCCCGGAGCCAGTTTTAGCGGCGCCAAGCACGTCGCGCCCGGCCATGAGGGGAGGGATTGTACGAGCTTGGATTTGGGTCATTTTTGTAAACTTCATAGAATCGATTGCTTTTGATGTTTGTACAGAGAGATTGAGATCGGAAAAGTTTACAGGGTCGACGGTTGAAGGGAATGGGATTGACGAGATATCGGAAATGGTGCCTTGAACATCTTCTGCGGCGTGAACAGTGTCGTCTTTGTCCTGTGGCTCTAAATGTTCTTGGGAAGATTTATCGGGTGCGAATTGAGGATCTGAGTCCTCAGGTTTGGGTTGTTTAGAGGCAGAGGTCTGTTTGACCTTGGGTATCTTTTTTTCAGGGAGGTGAGCGTGTGCATGGGAGCGTTTGCGTTTCTTTGATTGGAGGGAAGCGTCGTGGGAAGCACTTGCCATGGGAGAGATTGGGGAGAGAGGGAAAGTTTTTTGCGTAGGGGACTGAAAAGTGTGTGGGAGCAGCAGGACAAATGCATATTTGCAACTACAAAAGCACACCTGGCGAGTATAATGCAGGCCTAGCTGTGTATCTATAGGCGGCGAGAGAAAGTCAAAACAAAGGATCGGGCGCAAGCTATTTTGGGAGAAACATGGGCCGCTCACCACCATCGGCCAACCTCCACTTTTGCACTGTTCCCGCAGAATACCCAGACGCTCCCTGTGCCTGCACTGCTCTGCCTACTCTCCTCTCCTCTATTCCATTCTGCTCCACTCTCCTCTTCTCTGGCCCTCTCTCATCGTCCATTCTCCCCTCTACCAGCATGTCCCGTCCGTGGCCGTCGCCCTTCCTTCGCTCTCTAGTCCTCGTGCTGGTGCTGCTCTTTTTCGCCTCGACTGCCGCTGCCGAGCGTCTCATTGGCACCACTTCGCTCGCCACCTGCATGGCCAACTCCGCCTTTTCGGCAAGCACCTTTCAGATCATATACACCCCAGATAACAGCACGATCCAGTTCGACATAGACGGCGTCATCTCTATCGGCGGGAACGTCACAGGTCCTCCTCGTGCCGTGCGCCATAGCTGATGCTTTTTAGCCAAGCTTGTTGTTATTGCCTATGGCAAGGAGGTCGTCACTCAGCTACTCAATCCCTGCAAACTTAAGGTCAATGCTCTATGTCCCGCTTCTGTCGGTCACATCAACATGCAGGAAACTGCTACCGTGCCAGCCGATTATGCTGCACGGATTCCCGGTTGGTACATCTTTGCACCTCCGTTCTGACTTCTTAGGAATCGTCTACAACATTCCTGATATAGATGGCATCATCAAGATTTATATCTTCGACGCCCAAAACAATACCGTGGCTTGCGTACAAGCATCTCTCACCAATGGCAAGACAGTTTACTCGAAAGCAGTGGGCTGGGTCAGCGCGGCTATCGCTGGAACAGCTCTTCTCGCTTCCGCAATCACTTCAGGTCTCGGTCACTCTTATACAGCGGCTCATGTTGCTGCAAATACCATGTCCCTTTTCAGTTGGTTTCAGTCGCAAGCAATCTTTGGAATGTCAAGTGTTCATCTACCTCCAGTCTACGGATCGTGGTGTCAAAACTTTCAATGGACTCTCGGAATTATCAAAATCACTTTTCTCCAAAACATTGCTACATGGTATGTCAAGTCGACTGGCGGTACACCTGATTCACTTCTCACCAATGTCAAATACGGAACTGCAAGCGTCACTATTTTGAAACGATCTCTTGGAGGCCTAAATCATATCGCAAAACGCGACGCTTCTTCGTTATCTGTAAAATCGACTGTAACAACCGTCCGCGGAATCGAACGAGTTGCTTATCGCGCCGGTATAGAACTGAGCAACGTCTTCATGACAGGCCTGATGATGTTTGTTATATTCATCTTGCTCGTCGTTGTTGGCATGCTGGCTTTCAAAGTTCTGACAGAATGGTTCGTCAAAATGAATCTAATAAAGAGCGATCGTTTCCTTGAATATAGACAGGGTTGGAAAACAATCATGAAGGGTACTATGTACCGACTAGTAATCTCTGAATTCCCTTCTTAGCTGATATCCAAGATTCTTATCAGCTATGTCCAGCAATGCGTTCTTTGTCTTTGGGAATTCACTCAAAAAGATTCTCCTGCCGTCATGATCCTTGCTATCCTCATTCTTTTAAATATGACCTTCTTATTGTGCTGGGCTGCTGCTAAAGTCCTTCGACTCGCTCGAAAGTCTGTTACGATTCACAACAATCCGGCATACATCCTGTATTCGGATCCTCAACAACTGAACAGATGGGGCTTTCTCTACATTCAGTTCCGAGCACCAGCCTATTATTTCATCGTTTTTGCGCTTCTCTACTTGTTCATGAAAGGAGTTTTCACTGGCCTCTTACAATCTGCACCAACAGCTCAAGCTATCGCTTTGGTTATTGTTGAGCTAGGCTTATTTGGCCTTGTTCTGTCTATAAGACCATTCATGGATAAGCGAACGAATTATTTCAACATCGCGATCTCCTCGGTGAATCTGCTTAATGGGGTATTTTTATTGATCTTCTCCAACATCTTCGATCTTGCTGTATGTCGTTATTCCGATCCACAACTGACTCTTAGGGTATTGTTGCTGGTATCCTCGGAGTGGTGGCATTCATAATGAATGCCGTCTTTGCTTTGGTTTTGTTGATCATGGTCGGGGTCTCCGCCATCTTCGCCCTTACTTCAAAGAACCCGGACGTTCGGTATCAGCCTATGCGCGACGATCGGGCTAGCTTCATCAGAGGCAAAGCTGGCGCTCCAGGCCAAACTGAATTGGATGCTCTCGCACTGAAATTTCGAGGAGAAGGTAAGGATGGATCACTCCAACGAAAAGAAATCGAAGACTCTGACACGGCGGATGAGTCGATCGTTAGACATAACCCGGCTGCTATTCCTTTACCTCCATCTACTTCAAGTTCTGTTGATAGCCGTCATATGGGTTATCGTGAATACAATAATGCATACTCCCGCGATCAATACAATGGTTCACAGTATCTGCCTGTTGAGCCACAACATCGTTCCTTCGGAAACCAGGGTAATGCTACACCCGACAGTTATCATCAGGGCTATAGCTCCCCCATAATGGATGGTCACCCAGAGTTATATAGTCAACCCCCACTCTCTCACTCCAATGTCTCATTGAGGAATCAGCGAAGCCAGCAGCAGCTCCGAGGTTACCCCCAACAAGGTCAGTTAGATCACCAGCAGTACCCACCGCACGACCGATACAACGGTGGGTCTGCATTTTAACATCGTTTGGATGGAGTAATATCCAAGGAAGCTCAAGTTATAATGAATATTTATTTTCTAGTGCGGGAGAGAAATAAAGGCAAGAATGGTTCCTCTTTGACTTTTCTACCTCTCTTCATACGCCGGTTTGATTTGACAAGAAACCCTGCACATTCTTTTTTCCGCATTCTTTACTCTTCAGATTCTTTTGTTTATTGAATGATGCCTCTTTTTGATTTGACATTTATTGTAAACTCATAGTACCTGCCCCACTTATGATGTAAAGGGTTCAAAAGATCCATGCTTGCATATTCATTTGCATATTCATTTCTGTGACAGATATGAATGATTAGTACTGTAATAAGGGTGCGTTTGGTTCGTGCTAAATTTCAGATGTGGCTTTTAATAAATTCGAATTTTCAGCGTGCGTGTCAGCACACAGGTTGTAGTTGTAGAGTCTGAGGTTTTAGGATTCTGGAAACATAGCCAGAGATGAAAAATCGCCCTAGACCCACACCCAGAATACCAGTCTGGAACAATTGGTACTCTACAATCTGCTATTACAAAGTCTAGATAGTATTTCAATCCCTAACACTTTGGAATAAGCAGTCTGAATAGCGTCGCCTGGACCAAATAGACCACGGAGAAACCCCCCCAGGACAGAGAGGCACAGGACCGCTACATCCCATTCCCTGCCTATCTTGAATCGGCGTTTCCCCTGCTTCTGCCCTTTATGATCATGGAAAAGAGCAATTGTACAATTGAAATGAAAGATGAATTGTATCACCTCTTCCAGCTGTATCTCCATCGCGACATCCCATTCAGCTGTCGCATTCCGATCCAGAAGACTACAAGTGCGTCCACAGAGTACATCCTACTGGTATTCGTCTTAGGGCGGCGAGGTTGAGAAATCGCATATAGATGTTGTAACAAAATTGAATTTCATGGAACATGTGGGCAAACAAGGGGATATTATCAGCGCGGTTGCATAGGCTGTTGGGACGGAGTCGCAGAGGAAGATGAATCCATTTTGAATCTGATATGGATTCTTGTAAGCTATGCGCTTAGAAGTACGATAAGACCAAGTGATATAACTAGCCTAAGTAAACGTACT
>LXFE01003037.1:1124-55303 GCA_001929475.1 Neolecta irregularis DAH-3 | reverse complement strand
CACTCTCAAAAACTCCTTTTCGTCAATTCAAAAATCCTTGGCTCCAGCAATCTTTTCTTATCGTGACATTCTTCTCACGTCAAGAACCCACACTAATGCTACGGATATTAGAATTATGACTGTTCTACATTCACTAAATCACATCTACAAGTAAATTTGGGATCACAAAATCTCTAACATCTAGGACTCGTGATGTCATAATTAAAAATAATGCCAAACTATCAAGAGCAGATGAGCAGACATTTGATTTCAAAGATCAGGGGTTCACAAGGCCCAAAGTTCTCATCATCCTTCCTACACGAAACTCATGTCTTCAATATGTTCAAGATTTAATTCTCCTTTCTGATACCGAGCAACAGGTACAGTTATATTCAGGACTCGTCCTGAAAGCTTAGGAAAACAGAAAGAGATTCACGGAAAGCTTCTCAATAGAGAGTGAGGTCATCTCTGCGGAGAAACCCGCCGATTTCCGTGATTTGTTTGGTGGAAATGACGACGACTCATTTCGCGTGGGTATCAAATTCACGAGAAAGACAATGAAATTCTTTTCCGATTTCTATAGCTCTGACATGATCCTTGCCAGTCCATTGGGTCTCAGCTTGGCTATTCACGGCGCTCAGTAATCTCTTGTGATATAGCCTCAGCTCACGATTAGCAAAAAGAAGGAGGACTATGACTTTTTATCATCAATCGAACTACTTGTGATCGATCATGCAGATGCCTTGATAATACAGAACTGGGCTCACATGGAAACAATTCTCGAACATATTAATAAAATACCAAGTCAATCTCGAGGTTGCGATTTTTCAAGGATCAAGGAATGGTATCTCGACGGAAACGCAAAGTATATGCGACAAACGATCGTCTATTCAAGCTACTTAACCCCCGAACTCAACTCATTGTACAATTTACATATGCTCAACTATGAAGGCAAAATCAAGAACAAAGTTCTCTATGACGGATCCATAGAGGATGTTGGGTTACCACTAGTTCAGGTTTTGCTTCTATCAATTCAATCAAGCTCATCATTCTAGATTTTCCTCCGTTTTACGGCACCATCTTCTCAGGACGAAGCTGATATCAGATTCGGGCACTTTGAAAACGTGATTTTAAAACCATTTCTCCAATCTTCCGATCATACCGGAACTCTCATTTTCATTCCTTCATACTTTGACTTTATTCGTCTTCAAAATCATCTCGAATCCCTCGACGCGTCCTTCTGTTCGATCAACGAATATACCGCTCCCAAAGAAATCTCCCGAGCTAGATCATATTTTCAAACTGGACAAAAATCAATCATGCTATACACTGAACGATCACATCATTTTCGTAGATTACAAATTCGCGGGGTGAAAAATATTGCTATGTATGGTCTACCTGATCACCCGAATTTCTATCCAGAGATTGTGAGATTTTTGGGTGTCAGTGAAGGAAAATGTAAAATTTTGTTCAATAAATGGGATGCTATAAAATTAGAAAGGATCGTTGGGTCAAGGAGAATTAGAATGATGTGCGATAGTTCAAAAGGAGATACTTTTGAATTTAGATGAAAAGGAATACATGGGTTTATATTTCATCTTAATTTTCCCAACTCTTTACTTCTCACCATAGCATTTAGGGAGTAATCATCAGTTGTAAATAGCAACACAACATTGACAGATCCATAATGACTTCAATTATTGCAACAAATAATTATATGCAAGCAAACTCGGACAGAGGAAACTCCAAAAAATAAAACAAAAAGCAAAATTCCGATTACACGGCAATCCCGATTTCTTTCAATGCACAAACCAAAGCCACTGGACGTCTAGTTTCTATATCCGCGCCCTGTTCTTCCCACATAGCATCCACCGCTTTCCAAACAGTCTCTATTTTATCTGATTGAATTTTCTTGAATGACCTTATTATCCATATAACAAGCATTTTATTCAACCGCACCGTCTCTCTAGATTTCTGCGAAATTAGAATATCGAAGCAATATTCGAGTCGAATTCGACTCCATTCTGAAGGAGAACTAGAAAGTTGGATAGGTGATCCTCGTAAAGAAAATCCACGAAATAAAGGAGAGAAAATTGATTCGTTGGGTGATATATCAAGAGTTTCCATGTCCTGTAATAAGGCGCCAACTGCTTGAAAATCCCCAGTACGAATGCAATAATAATGAAGTAAAATACTGTACGTAACGATATCTGGTGCCACAGGTTCGATTTCCCCTTTGTGTATTTGATAAGTGGGACTTATACGAAGTAAAAGATCAAGTGGATGGCCGGCTCTCGACGCAATGAGCATTTTCGTCTGGACCCTTTTCTCTTCTACCGTTCGGGGCCGTGGTGTTTTAGAGTTTGTGGTAGCCGCCAGAAACATTCGTCGATAAAAACGATGGACATCACTCGGATCTCCGCAATAAATAAGTCCAGAAATTATTGCATTAAGGATTACTGTGTCGACTATATCTCCAGTTTGTTGAAAATTTCTAAAAACGGATATGAGTGCTGGTAGATCTTTTTGTAATGTCTTTAAAACGAAGCAACTGCACCATGTATAGCGATCGTAAACAAGTCCACGAGTTCTAATTTCACTTAATATGGTGTTCACGACATACCAACTCTTGGCTTTTGTCGCAACCGATATCAGTGCATTGAACGTTGATATATCAGCTTTAATTCCGGTAGACTCCATCTGCTTCCAAATCTGTAATGCTGCATCTAATTCAGTTTTTCCAACAGGTTCAAAAGATGTTCCTAGTATCGTAATGAAACCTGTCCATTCAGAAACACGAATCGGGATTGAAGAAACTCGGAGATCTCCCATTATGGACATAAATCTTGATAATTTGGCCTGGCCCTTGGACATTCGTAGTAGTCGAATTACCATCCTTCTAATCAACCATCGTTCGAGAAATTGCGCTCGAGGATAAGGAAGATGTTGATATACATCCCATATTTCGTGAACGGAAGAATGCCATGATTTTGTTAAATCGATCAGTTTCATTCGAATTGGTGCAAGCTCGTGATATTTCCTGTAATATTCCTTCAACTGAGGGGATAAGTCGTTGGCATGATCATCTTCTAACATGATGTCCGCAGAAATGGGATCTTGTGGTGGTATATCACGATTTTCATATTCTCCCACTATATTCGACCTAATCGGCTGAGATTTCAAAAATCTTTTAGGGTTCAGCCTATGAGACAACATAGCTTCAAGGTAGCCTTCTATTTGATTCATTTTCTTCGAGGGGCGCGGTATATTAATTGCAGATTTCGTAGGAATTTCTTTGATAGCTGTCTTGGGAAGTACGCGTTGGTCCTCTTCTTGAGTGAATTTGCTGGGCTTGGGATGAATATCCTTTTGAGAAGAAGACGAGGACAAAAATCTTGGAAGCTGCAGCTTTTGAGCAGAGTGACGACCGCAACAAGCCTGAACGAGGACGGAAATAAATAAATCTTCTAGCACGAGCGACTTGGAAGAAATGCCCTGGATAAGGCGGCGGCGAAACGGCATGTCGCACCATCATTTAGTCGGAGTAATGTGTCATAGAGAAGACATGAAGCGGGTGGAACATTTGTTGCTTGTGGAAGGAAATCTAAAACTTTTCCCGTTTAGATCGTAGCCTTCAGCCTCCCACATAAAAAACAAAAGCCCAAATCCACTCCAGCAGCTACTCGATTGGCAGACAAAATGGCGGCTGCCAAAGCTACAAATGTCCCACATCGCATGTCACGGCTCCTCCAGTCGGATTTCCTCGAGTTGAAGCAGCCGGCGTGGTACAGACCAGTTTTGAACCGGGCCCCTACATGGCACTTGGCAAAAATGCCTTGCCTGCAGTTCCAACCGACTACAAAAATCTCGAGGAAGCATTTGTTCAAGCCCCAAAAGATCGTATATCCTGAAGACCGCTTGCGGTCCAGGTTCTATCGCAACCATCCGTGGGAATTGGCAAGGCCAAAAATTATCATTGAAAACGATGCAATGGACTTTCTGCGGTACAACTGGAATACATTGGTTCAGAATGGCCGCCAAACAGACGGGGAAAGGTTTGTCGTTTATGCGGAAATTTTATTGATCAAGTATAGCGTAGTGCAGAGAGCTGTATGGTTAATGAACCAGACAGATCCTTTATCAGAACAGCAAGCCTATGAATATGCCTGTCAGGAATTTTACGCAGTCAGAGCTCATGAAGAGATCGAAAGCCGGATAGCAGAAGACGAAGCTAGGGCCTACGGAACGTCATTCACCAGCTACATTGAAATCGGAATGAAACTACAGACCGAAGCAATTGAAAGATGGAGAGAAAGAGCATCCAGAGAAACTGCCATTATGGCGCAGCGCAAGACAGCTGTAGTTGCACCGACGGAACTTGAGAGTTTGGATGTGACTACGGAAAATACTGAGGAGGAGCTGGTTAAAGTGGGAGTCGAAGATAACTCAAACACAGAGGAAGCTTCCGAGAATGATACAGAAAATAAATCTGATTCCACTTAGGAGTTTGTAGGCTTTGTATTTGATCTGAACTAATGTATATATCATGATTAAAATTGGTTTGAAAGGTTTGATATAACTATATCCATTGAAATTGTTGCAACACAGCGAATCCCACAAGGAGAATGAAGAAGCTAAACAAGAGGATTTAGAGTGTTGAATCTTTAGTCTGATCCAATCCATTTAAACCAGATGGTGGAGAAACTTGCCGTCGATTTGGTTAACTGGATGGTGTTATGTATTATGTTGGGGATGAAAAACTTTTTACAGACTTATAATGAATACACGTGACTCCAATTCTCCCATGGATACAAAATGCTAAGCAGATATCGATGCAAGACAAACAAATGAACGAGTTCCAAATAGGAATGGCCCAACTCCAATGAACAACAACAAACACTCTACCTTTTTCCATTGACTGGTCTTCTTCTAACAACAGTGATTTGATTATCCCCTATACTCCTAGAACTTTTAGATGTTCTTCGACTGAAGTTTGGTTGCCGTGGTGGCCCAAAATCGGAGGCATTGACGAAGATCGTTGAACCGTTAACACTTCCCGAGCCTGTGATTTCCGCGAGAATTTTCTGGGATAGCCCTCTAACCAGTATTGTGCTCTCGTTTTCATTGAGCCGATGGATCAATTCGGAAAGATTGTATTCCTGCAATAACGCGTATCCGGATGGATGTGAATCACATATACTGCACAGGATTCTTAGAAGATTGAGGCGAATGACAGCTTTGGGATGCCCCAACCGTTCTGAAATCCTCTGGAAAACCTCTGATCTCGCAAACGATCTCGCAAGCGGTGCGCTGAGACGAAGTAGCTTGTGTAATGGATCTAGCAGCCCTTCAAAAGAGATGTTTTTTGACGTGGCGAATGCCTTTGAAATGGCAGCAGTGGAAGCTGGTCGAACAAGATGATCTTCAACTCTCGCCGTCTCTTCTTGATACCTGAGCAGTTAGGATGAGAGAAAAGGAATAAGTATACCATGCCAACACGGCATCCAACGCGTTTACTTGCCAATACGGATCCGCCAGTAAAACAATATAAAATTCCAAGCCATTGTTTTGCCAGAGAATCTTCCGACAGGTTTTACCCGCATGTGCAAAATCACATAGAATAGGCAATGCAAATTCCTTTAGTGGGCGATCCGTTCTGACGATCCGTTGGAGAACGGGGATGACTCCTGCAAGAGCTGCTTCTTCTTGTCGCCCCAGATCTAAACGACAGAGGTTGAACATTGTCGCAAGGATATGATTCGACATCTCCTGTTCCAGGTAAGGGTATACAATAAAGCCATAGACGTACCACATGATATGGACCTGGTTTGGCAAAGGCCAGAATTTGCACAAGAATATCAATGACATTGGCATTCTGTAGATTGTCGAGCGTAGTTGGAACCATTGATAAATTCTTGATAAATTTGAGAAGAATTATCTGTAAGGGCGGTTCTAAACGTGTGATATCTTTAAGTAACCCTGTATATATTAACTTGTAAAATGAACCGAGTATTACGTCTAGTCACTGATCGCGAAGCCACTAGAGATTTGACGTATTCGTCTGCTTGTGAGAATAAATAAATGATATCGACGATTTTTGTCGTATACATAGAATTTATTTCATTGGGGTTGTTGATCAATTGTTCCAGGGTCATCGTTAATGGATCAAGAACGCCTTTCTTTACGAGAACTCTGCAAAAGTCATATCGAAGAGGCGTCTTGACGTCAGCTCTTTTGGCAGTGAATATCTACCTGGGGATCAAGAACGCTGGATATGCCATTGATACCGATTTGTACCAAATCGGTTTGTTGCTCATAATCTTCTCCCACAAACTCGACGAGTATGTCAAGACCGGCACAACACATAAACATTTGCAAGGCAAGAAGCGATGTCTGGCATAATTCACGGACAAAGACTGCAGCTTCTCTTCGCACTTCTACGGCGCTCTTCTTGGTTGCGAGACAAATAATAGTTGGAATGACGCCTGTCGAACACAAGTTTTCTAGTGTTTCAATGTCGTCGGCGATAATCTCGCAAGTCAGAAACAACTACCTAAGAGAAGGATTGATACCAGATTGACAATTTTAAGAAGGACCAGTTGAACATCTCGTTTCAGACATACTTCGAGGATTTCAATTATTGGCAACATGGCCTTACGAAAGTGATCTTTCATGTGCCGGTTCTCTATCAAGAGCTCGAGCTAATAATTAATGCCAAGGATACCGCACATTTTATACCAGCTCATTTGAAGAATCCAACAACCCTAACTCGTTCTTGCGACTTTGAAGCTTTGACACAATCTGGTTGATTTGAGCTAAAACTCGAGCGTGTTTATCTCTAGCAATATTTGCATCAAGATCCATTTCATCGAACCCTTCGTCAATATCGGCAAAAGGATCTTCTTCGTCGCTTCCCTCCGCACCCAACTGGCGAGATCAGAAACCAAGGGAATGGAGTGATATACCCAGGAATTACTTGATAGTTTCGTATTCAACATTAGTGAACTAACCTCCGAGGATTGATCGCCAGTTCCATTACTTCCATTCCCATCATCTTTCCCAAAGACATCGGAATAATCTTCCTCGCCTTCAATTTCTGCGTAACGCTGAATTTCAAGCCATGACCTTGAGCGCTTAAGCTCAATATTAGACGCGTCACTTTTCGTTGAATGGTAACGACGAAGATTACCATATGATTTCGAAGGAGCAGGAGAAGATCTCCGTGAGATATTTCGAAGGTCTGAGGGATGAAAGAGCTTTCCGGAAGACGCTCCCTTTTGCTACATATGAGTACACGACAGAGAATGCAATATGTACCTTGAAAGTCTGAATCTTCTCAGTAAATGAAGCATCTTCTTCATCTATCAAGTCCGAATAATCATCGGAACCGCGCTTCGAACTTGATCGCATCGGGTAGGATAGTTTTGATGCCTTGACTGTTGATTCTCCCGATCCAAACCCAGACGCTATATCATGTATATTACGTCTCGTCGGTGAGGATCTGCTGCTGATACTGCTGTTTCTACTGTCGTTCGATGAGGATAATTTAATAGTTCTAAGTCGCTCATCAAGTGAATTGTCGATTGTCTTTGACCCTAACTGTCACTGAAATATAAAATGATAAATTCGTACCAGAAATAGTTTGAAAAGTTAAACCACCCTCAAAGTCGTCATCCCAATTCGTTCCACCGTCTTCCGCATGTGCAATCTGCGTTAACCTAGGATTCTTTAACCCAAGAGCCATCTTCTTCATAATTTTATTTCTTTGTGGTGAAATCCTTGAATTGAAGTTCTTCAGATCAAGGGATGCGTCCACCTCAAAATCGTCATCCCAGACATTTCCAACCGCTTCAGTTATTTTTTGAGAAGTAATAAGGAGACACCTGACATATCAGGGGACCGAAATCCCCTAGTCACATCTGTGACACCCGGCCGAGCTAACGACGGTCTTCGGCCATCCAGTAGTACGTTTCTTTGTTCAAGTGCTCTCCTCGGGATATATAAAGCTTCCGCTTCTGGTGGTCCTTTGAGCGCTTCATTCCATTGCTGGACGCTCTTGACAGCATCATCATACTTCGTCGTCGTCTTTGAAAACAATTTATCCCTATTTCCACTCGACTGAAATGCTTGAATCCAAGAATGCTTCAGTAATTTCCTCGCGGAGACTCGAAAATTCGGATCCTTCTGAAAACATTGCATGAGGAAGTCTCGAACAGCCTGTATATTAGAAAATCAAAAAGAACGTCGAGTAGGATTTACAGGAGATGCGCTCTCGGGGATCGGCGGATGGTCATCATTGACGATATGAAATAGAGCGGGCATCGGGTCGTATTCGTGATATGGAGGCTGTCCTTCCAGAAGCTCGATGACTGTACAACCCAAGCTCCTGTTCCATCAGTTAACTTTTCACAGATATTAAGGGATACCATATATCCGAAGCAGCAGTCGCACCTGACAGCTCAATAACCTCTGGAGCCACTAGTCCTGTCAAATCCCACCCTATCAAACAAAGATTGTGCACGCACTCCAATAGGGACTTCCAACAACAGAAAAGTCGTTCAATCCAGTCGCTCTCGTTGCAACTCCAAAATCAGCCAGTTTCACCGCGCCATCTTTTGTTGTGAGGATGTTGGCTCCTTTAATATCTCGATGAATGACTCCCTGCTCGTGTAGATACACTAAACCTTGAAGAACCTGATTAATATACAAAGCCACAAGGTTCTCTGGGAATTTTCCGAAATTCTTGCAAATGCTGTAAAGAGAACCATTCTCGCAGAATCTAAATACCAATCAGAGTGATGCATTTGAGAAGCCTTACTCAAGAATGATATTTAAGTAATTCGGATCTTTTACGAATCCAAGATATTTGACAATATTTTGATGCTATCATTCTCAATCATCTTTATTATTTCCAATTGATGAATACGTTCAAGTTCTTCAACAGATCAATTTCCATCTAACTGTAAGTTTGAAACAACGCAAATGCAAAACGTACCATGATAACCTTCAATTCGCTTTTCGGAATGCTGGCTAGTTTGATTTGCTTGATTGCAACAACTTCTCCAGTCGAGAAGTTGAGTGCTCTGTAGACGCTTGCGAATGCACCTTTACCGAGACAATCTCCAAGGGTCTAACTTGGTCAGTCTCCTGAAATCCCCCGAGTAAATACGAAATTGTGTAGGGGAGCATGGCTGGTTGGAATTTTCATTTAATTCGGAGTCTTTTGTTTCATAAGCATGAGAACTAGTAGAATTGAGAGAATGTAATCTGAAGGGGGTAAATCGAGTCAGAATGGTTGGTTAAGGAGGTGAGTTTGGCCTTAGTTCACGATAGGCGTTTCATATTTATTGCAATATTTACAATATCAGATCGGCGAATACATCGCCAGACAGTAAAATATGCGCCCCCCAAAGAGCATAGTGCATTAATAGAAGAAGTATGAAACCTTATGTTTATAGCGTATCAACAATTCAACCAGCTCCAAAAACAACCCTGCATACGAAAAAGATGGACAATAATTAATCCCAATCAGCTAATCTGGTAGAACGCTCACCATGGTTTCGCAGGCCTTGCATTTCCTTAGGCTTTCACTTGCTGCAAACCTTTCTACACCAGCTTTTATTTGAGTTCCGAGATCGACCAAATAGAATTGTTCGTCGTGAACAATCTTTTGACAATTGGGATTCGAACAGTACCAAAGTAAATGATCTATTTTTTAATAAATCTTTACAAATAAGCCATAGAGTACCGTTTTCACCTTGAGGACGTGTTTGTTCGACGACGATTCCAACGGTATTTGCATAGCGAACTGGACTATGCGGAGTGTTGGCTAAAACAATAAACACCAGGATATAGATAGACAAACAAGGCAACAAGAACATATCGCCTTCATTTATTGGAATATCTCTGAACTTGTTGTCGTCAACGACTTTGAGTATCATATTTCCCTTGTACTGATAAAAGAATTCCTACCTATCAAGGATTCTTCTCAGCCACATATTTACTGGGGTTGGATTGAGATGATAATCTGTTCGAGAGTTTGGTCCCCCGACGATCTGAAAAACGGTCACTCGGACAAAGTTGCCGGGGTTCCGGATACCATGACCGAATCTTCGCCGCGAATTACGCAGGCATTCATTATCGGCGGTTGCAAGAGATGCGAATTCTCTGCAAGCCATTCTGGGATATTCAGAGGTTGCGAAAGCATTTTGCTTTAGGGTTTTAGGTATGAAAACTTGTAACTGAAAAAATTAGAAATTTGGGCGTGTGGCTTGTTCTTTATCGATCCTACTTCCTCATTTAAATACTAAAAAATCAGTACACACGAACCGGAGCTAACGTAGATCCTGAAAGTTAGATCGTGTTGATTGGTGAAAGAATATCAAACATCGATCTAGAATGAACAAGTTCAGTGATCTAACAATGGAAATAGAATATGCCGGCCATTGTTGCAAGCGAGCTATTCCCAATAATCCCGTGCTCTTGTGAAATTCAAGCACCTCGGTACTATTTACATGTATAGCGAACTAGAAGGCCTTTATATACAATCGCATTTCTGCGTTTATTCAAAGTATATATGCAACTACGACCCTGAGCTCATCAGGCTTTTCCTTCCCCAAATATTATCACTTGCAGATCCAAAGTACAAATAATCAGTGGCGCCGTATGTCATATCCCGTTCCTCATTCTAGAGGATGGGGAGTATTTTCGACAGAAATACGGAATCAAGAGAGGGATTCTTTTGTTATACGTGTTGAAACATTTGCCGTCCGTCGGCGATTTCTTCGTCAAAGTCGCAGGGAATCGGCGGTCCATTTTCAAAGTCCGCCTCTTCGATCTCCTGGGCAAAACGGCTTGCAATACGTTCGTCCTCTCCATCATTTTCCGGACTACGGTCCCTATCGCCTAGGCCGTTGAGGAATGATATCCAATCAGTGTTTCTGCGACTGGTTCCCTGAGATCTGGCGGCTGATCGTCCCAGAGGATGTCCAAAGGTCTCCTGAACTGAGTCGAGAAGAGAGGAGGACTCTTCTGCTGTAGCGAATGGTGCGATATTGATCACTTCTCGACGAGCAAAGGGGCCTTCTGTATACCCGTACCCATCTCGTCTCCTTGCTCGGGCGGCATTACCAGTCCTCCCCAACGCTTCCCAGTTATCGCGGCCTCTTCTTAAGACACCAGCAAGTCTCCTAGTATCGTCGCTTTCGTATCCTTCTTCTCCAAGAGCCTGAAACGCCTCCAGACGATCTAATCTTCGTTGAACTTCCCTTGTGCGGTTGTAGAAATTCCTGTGGTCTTGGGGTATAGTTGAACTAGAAGATTCTTGAGGCCGCAAGACGTGTTGGCGGACAGCTTCGCTGTAAGTTGAGTAGCTCCTTCGCGAAGCGGGTGGGCGATCTCTCGCTATTGTTCTATTGCGGGTTGATTTAAGGGATTTCTGAGCGGGCTGAGGAGAAGGAGAGCGCCATACTGGTAGTCCCATAGTGATAATTTGGAGATTCGTTGGTTGGATCTAGAGGGTAGAGTATCTGAGCGTGGCTGTCGGAAGCGGGATCGTGAAAAGGGTGGGCAAGCGGGGATGGCTGGCCTCACGTGTTGCCTGATCCCCTTTGAATTCCTTTCAGCGATCATACCTCCCGCCTATAGCTGCGAAAGAAATTGGATTAGATAATTCTATATGACTAAGCGCAAAAACTAAAGTATAAATGCTAAATTACACTATGCATGAAGCCAAAGCCTAATCTACTTCAAAAGTATCCTCTGCGTTCTCTTGTAAAATTCTCAGTGTCTTCTCATCCGGGTTAATTCCCGTGGCTCGCATATCCGCATATAGCCGCAAGGCGGTTTCCCGATTCCCCTGCCGAATATATCCCCACATCAACTGATTATATATTGTCAAATTGCTTTGAATGCCGCGGGCGTTCATCTGCGCTACCAACAGTTCGGCGTCTTTCATCCTATTATACTTTGTGAACCCATTCAACAGGGCGCTGTAAAGCCAAACATCCGCATTGCGCTTGACTGTCTCTTGGAATATAAAAATAGCATGATGAAGAGTTTCTCTTGAGCGACTGAATTCGCGGACGAAGCGAGTGCAGATGAATTTGTTGATCCACTGTGGTTGTTCATCTTTTAAACAGAGAAGCGAGTTGTATAGACGTATCAGTTCTTCGTTGTTGCGGGAAAAACATAATGCGTCTATGAATATTGATAATACTATCTCGTCTAGCGCCAACCTGTCCTTTGCTGGGGTAATCGAGAGTATCGGATTCGTAATTCCTAATTTTTGTAGAGGAGTTGTGTCGAATAATGCAAAGATGTGTTGTAAGACCATATCGTATCGTTTTGTCTGCATTCCAATGTTCAATAGAATCATTGCTTGATTTCCTGAGCCAATGCCATCTTTTCTCATCAGGTTGAACACCTGCAACGCGCCATCAAAATATGAATGGTTTCCGTATCCGCGCATCATAATCTCGTAGGTCTCTTCATTTCTGGCAATTCCCTTGTCTTGCATCATTTGAAAGACTTGAGAGGCAAAATCTATTGTTTCCCCTTGCGTGCATAGTTTGAGAATTAAATTGTATATCCCTGTATCCGAGTAACTGCGCATATTGAGCAGTTTGTGAAACATGTTGTCTGATACGGTGTCGTCTCCGTCCTTGACGCAGGCTTTAAGGATATATTCGTAGCCTGACAAGTGTAGTGGTACTAGGCGGCCTTTTTTACACGCAGCGAATCTTTTAGCATTACGAAGTTTCTGTTTCCCGACAAAGAATTGAATAATAGCAACGATGATTCGAGTTGGTAAGGTAATTCTCTCTGACTTAAGGTGTCCCACGAGTAATTCTAGCAATTTAGGATTGTTCTGTTTGAATGTCTGTAGACACAGATACATATAGATCCAGTTACGGTCACTACTATAATCGGCCATACTGTGCTGTATCGCTGATTTATAAACTGTAAAAACATTCTCTTGCGAACCGCCAGCTTGAATGAGAGCTTTAAATGTCGATATATGAAACAACTTCGTTAAACAGTTCTTTTTCGAAACAAGAGTGTGTAACTTTACAATTCGATCAACATCATTGAGATCTGCCAAACGACAGATAACTTGTCGATAGCGTCTCATTGAGTTTTTTTTCATTGGGAAGGTGAATATGGAATCCTTGAACCAGTTTTCCAAACTGACTTTGGAGCCAAGAACATCATGAGCTGTAACCCATTTCTCAAACATTGTTTCTGAATCGCAATGTCGAAGAAGTTTAAGTTCAGTACATAGCAACTTTATCCCATTGATATCTGGGGCCGAGAGGAAGGCGCGCCAGAGGAAGTGTACATAATTGCGTTTCTGAAGATCGTTGAGATGACACCAGTAGGATATGATGGGATTTTCGGGAGAGCGAAGGTTATACACGGCGAGGAGGATCTCCGGATAGGTAGTAGAATAGGGATGATCTTTAACCAATCGGGCCCATATGCTTTCAGCCTCGTTGACCTTGCCCTCTTCAACGAGCTTGAGAATGAGTCGTTCGAGGTGAGTATTGTCGTCGGTAGAGCAGTCAACGGTGTTCCAGTAATTAAAAGCTTGCAAGGGTTGCCCTGCATCGAGAAACTTTGTGACAGCTGATTCTAAGCGGGGTTCAAACATTTGATAGTGAGAATTGCAGATGACGTTCAGAGGTCTCATCTGGTGCGTGGGCCTCTCCGGTTGGATGACTGGCTGTGGAGAGTGCTGGGCCCCTGGATGATGTACTGGATCATGAACTGGGTGCATGTAGTGTTTTGCCATCCAGCTGGACAAGGTTAGCCGTTGCAAGTAAAAAGATAAATATGTATACAGACGGCGTTTCAGGTCGCGGGGATGGGGAGTAGAAAGATGTTCTGCCGACGTTGAAGACAGCGGGCGCACAAAGCAGCGCTTACAGGAACCTGCAGCGGCAGCGGCAGCAACAACCATAGCTAGAGTCCTGATCGCAGCTGGTTTTGTTCGCGGTGTCCGGGCCCAAGTTCTCGGTGGTGATGTAGCCCAATCTTTAGATGACGTTTTGCCACCAGCTCGCAGGATCCGTCTTTTGCAGACTGCACGGTGGTTGTATCTCGCTACGAGTATCTCTCCATCAGAGAGGCTGTTTTGCCATCTGCAATCTGATGGTGGTCCGCCACCTCACGTGTACTACTCCCGCTGTCCTCCTCTGGCAAACTGCATGTCGCTGGACGAGCAGCTGCGGAAGCGCAAAGAGCGTCTCGCAAATATCCGCAAGCGCACCCGTCCAGGAGAAGCAGATACACCATCCGAGAACGCTCTCCAGCCAAATCTCAATCTCTCGTACAGAAACCTCGATCCAGAAACAAATGCCCCGCGTCTCGGCTTCCTCGACCTGCCCAACCTCAGTGCAGAGACTACCGTCGAGGCAGAGGCCTTGAAGATTTCAGAGCAGCTCGCTGTCGAGGCGGACAAGACTGCACATGATTCTACTGTAGACCTGGTCAATCTTGCCCCCAAGACAGATAACTGGGATCTGAAAAGAGACATGGACATCAAACTGGAGAGACTCAAGGGCGTTACGGACGCCGCGATTGCCAGAATTGTGAGAGACAGGGTCAAGGGCGAGAACAACCACGGCCAAGGAGATCTGGTGGAGGTAGTCAAAGAGCAAGAGCGGAGGAATAGAGAGGATCTGGCTGCAGAGAACGCAGAACTGGAGTAGAGAGAGTCCCTGTCACGGGCCGCTATATTGCAATTGTACATCTACTTGCCGCAATCAATCCCGTCTTCCCGGCGATGCACTTCGTCTGTTCTGCGGCGAATCCTTGCAATGACGCTTTCCTACAGGGTCCCGCCGCCTCTCATCATCGCCATCTACACCCCTCGAGTCCGATCGACTAGAGGATCTTGATTCATCGTCTGTGGACGGTGCAGTGGACACCGAACGACTGAGGTGTCAATGTGTAAACCCACATGCACAAGGACACGTACCTCCTGCTCCGTGCTCTCTGCACCGCTGGGTCGCCGCGCTCTTTCGCTATAATCTCGGACCGCTCTTTTGCGGCTAGAACCGCGGCAGCACTGGTGGTTGACACGCCATCGGTGTCTTCGAGTTTGGTGTCAGCGAGTTTTACTAGCAATTTCGGATTCTACGGGTATCAGTATGAACGGCATCTGGGCTGTTCCTGCAGCTGCTGTGTGCGTGACGGTCTTGTCTTGTAGATTCTCTCGGTGTTTGTGCATTCATATGTATAATGGCCAAACTGCTCACACCGCGCACACCGGGCCTTGTCATGGCTGGCCCGTGGTCTGCGCTGCCCCCACATGACGTGTCTGGTCTGTGTATATGCAGGCAAATCGATGTATTCGTAGTCTCTGGGCGCTAGCTATTGACGCAGAGGCAGTCTGGCAGGTCTAAAGCCAACCTCATTCTTCCAAGCCGTCACCCACTGTTGTTCGCCCCCACGCAGGCTGCCCCCCCCACTACAAAAGGATAGCGGAAGTGCCCGATGGAGCATATTCGCCCTGCTGCAAAGTCTCTTTGATATTCTGTTTCTGCGTGCTGCTGTAAATGTCTGATTCCTTATCCGTGGTACGTCTAGTAGCCGCTCCACCAGTCTTACACAACCCCGCAGGATCTCTCTGCACTTTCTCTCGATAAAGAGCACATTCAACGACGAAGCATTCACATAAAATTCCTACAGCGTCCTTCCTCTCCGTCAAACCTTGACGAACGCATTTCTCAAAATTTCCTCAAGCGACCAGAATCAGCTGGGGCAGATACGACGAATTCTGATTCTACGACAGCCACTAATACTGAGAAACTCGATGATTCACTAATAGCTGCCTTGAGCAATGGCAAAGATCGGTTGTTTTTATTAGGTCTGGAGAGGAGTATCGAAGAGTTTATGAAAGCAAATACGTATAGCCGATTCTTTGATTCTTGCACTGGGTTGATTATTTTGTAGAACCGATACTCTTGAACTCGGAATGATGAATTCGTACCAGCGTCTACTGGCCCATCGGTTGGGAGATTATTGGAGATTAACACATGTCGTCGATGAAAATGGAAAGTCTGTAATATTCTTCCGGTCGCATTGGTCAAAGATGTATTTTCTCGCAAGAAACAGTCGGAAAATTGATGATCTAGTCCGACGGTCCGATTGCGGGATGCGGTTACAGAAGACCCGTCTGTGCAGACAGTCGCTCCAAAGAAGATGAAGATCATGAGAAGAGATACCGCTACACCTTCAGAAACGTATTCCTCGCTCCTCGGCTCCGATGACGGGTCCGATGTTCCAAAGACCAAAGAACAAATTAGACTTGCCAAGGAAGAAGCTTACAAGGCTGCTCGCGCTCGTATATTCAAGGATTTCGAAGAAAGCGAGGTCGTTGAAGGTAGCTTGTCCTTTTCAGACTCGAGCATCAATAATCTAGAACCACTACCAACAACAAAACCAAAATATAAACTGAATAATAACCCTCGACAACGAGATGAAGATTTGCTTTTAAGACCAGTCTACAATGCACCATCTCAACCGACATACTTTAACCAGTATCCTCCCCCGCCTTTATTTCCACCTGGTGGTCTTCCATACAGTCCATCGCCGTCAGAGCAATATATATATCCTTCTCCTCACAACCATATCAACCCGTACGCTCAAGAATTCATACCATCTGGTCCTCCGGTTCCTTACAGCGCCTTTCAAAATACATATCTCGGCCCACCGCCAGGGCCGGTAAACTACATACCAAAAGAAGAAACTCGAATCATGTTCCCTGGCCCTGCGATGCCGCTTCCTCCTCCACACCAACGAGGCCTCGCACCACCTCAAAAAGATGTCTGGGGACCGCCCAGCACGACTGGCGTATTCCGGCCATTTAGCCGTACAACATGGCTTATTTCTTGGCTGACCTAGTAGAATGTCCGTCATGGAATGTGCCTCGCAGAGAGGACGGGACTTCTATGTCATCTAGTGGACGTAGTGCCAGTGGGATATCAACTAATGGCCGATTAAGTGGTGGATGAAAAAGTTTTGGGATAGGATAAAATATCAGCAGTGGTTTTATGCATCTTTCTTCTTTGACTGAATGATTGATTGATTGTTCTTTTGCTGCCATACATTTATGCTACTATAACATTGAGCATATCATCACATGTCATAAAAATAACCTGTAGGAGGACAGATAAATCAAAGGCATTTTTTGGTCACTTCTGGTTTCTGTTGGTATTACGTGGACCCAGTAGACTCCAAATGGTGCCTGCACCAAGAATTGTCCAAAGAACCTTTCTGTCCCTTTCTGGAATCTCACCGTCTTCCCATTGATACTCTGAATGACTCTCATTGCTGGAATTGGTGGTTCGCTTAGGCGGGTCGCTGAAAATTCCGTCGTCCTCAAATTTAATATTGCCGTCGGCATTGACGAACGAGCCGACGACGTCTTCGACAGTACCGTCTTGATCGTTGCTGAATGTTGATTCCCTGGAGGGTTGTGACGCACCAGGAAGGGCATCAGCGGCAGTAGCGGTAATGATCTGGGGCCTGTGGAAGGAAAGCAACTCCTCCGACTGTATACTACCGTTAGTGATGAAGGACTGGGAGTAAGAAGAGAAGGCAAGAGGGAAGGAAGGATACGGCACTGCTGTCTGTGTCCTTTGAGGGCAGATGGGCGGGTGGGAGGGCGATGTCGTCGACGTGCTTGGTGCCGGATGCCGCCTGGGCAGAGCGCAGACGGGCGGGAGCAGGTCGCTTGGCTCGCGGAGCTTGTTTGGGCTTGGTGGAGCCTGCGGGAGAGAACGAGGCGATGAGACGACGGGTTATTGAGGGGGCCAGCAATGGACGGGCATTATGGGCGAGCATGGCGGTGAGAGTAGCGTAGGGCAAGTACAGGCGCAATTCGAGTAGTACGAGGGCGAGTGTAGATACTGCAAGTGAAGCGCAGTGCAGGTAGGTGCAAGGCCGGATTTGAGTGCAGGTAGGTGCAAGGCAGAATTGGGAGTCGACTGTTCTCTGCTACTCCCAAAACTCTCCACCATGTCGCTGTTTGGGTCGTCTACTACACCCGCAGCATCGGCCACAACCACCGCATCTCCAGAGCTGGCCTCAGACTTTGCCGTATCCTGCTGCCCTGTTGCAATCTGACGCATACAGCTCGCTGACCCGCCCGGAGATGGAATCACAGACCTCGCCTTCTCCCCTCACGCAGATTTCCTCGCAGTTTCCTCCTGGGACAACAACACCCGCATCTACGACATCCAGCCTACAGGCCAGAGCTCAGGCAAGGCCCTCTATTCGCACGAGGCTGCCGTCTTCTCCACCCACTGGTCTTTTGTACGACCCTCGTCTGCATTTGCTCCTGTCCTGACCTTCCAAGGACGGCACAAAAGTTGCCTCTGGCGGTGCAGACAAGGCCGCTCGCCTCTTCGATCTGCAGTCCGGCCAGGCCCAACAGGTAGCCGCGCACGATGCCCCCATTAGGAACGTGCGCTTCGTAAACACTCCGTCCGGCCAGTGTCTAGCCACCGGTTCCTGGGACAAGACCCTGAAATTCTGGGACCTCCGCCAGTCCCAGCCTGCTGCAACTCTCCAGCTGCCCGAGCGCTGCTATGCCATGGATGCCGCAAATCAATTGCTCGTCGTCGGCACTGCAGAAAAGAAAATAGTGGTCGTCGACCTGCGGAGCGTCCAGATCCACAAGACCATGGACAGCCCGTTGAAATGGCAGACCAGAGTCGTCACGTGTTTCCCTGATGCCTCCGGCTTTGCAGTGGGCAGTATCGAAGGCAGGTGTGGTATTCAGTATATCGAAGATAGCAAGGCCTCGTATGCACTACCCTTTCATGAACCACGTTGAACTTGGATAGAGGGAACTTTTCATTCAAATGTCATCGAGATAGCAGTCCAGCCGGATATTCCACTTCGAAACAGACCCTCAAGGTTTGGAGCGTTAACGCTATCTCCTTTCATCCCCAGCATGGCACATTTGCAACCGCAGGCTCTGATGGAACAATAAACTTTTGGTACTCTCTTCTGTTAGCAGTCGCCTGAGACATGCAGGGATAAAGATTCCAAGCATAGATTAAAGGGCTATAATCAGTCTGTCGGGGGACCTATTTCTGCAACCACTTTCAACAGGAATGGTACTATATATGCCTATGCTATCAGCTACGATTGGAGTCAGGTTTGATGCATTTCTTTTCTTTGCTCATTATCCAAGGGATACCAAAAGAATAGTCCCAGTCTTCCAAACAAAGTCATGCTCCACCCTACAAAAGACGAAGAGGTATAAGAGAATCCCTTGTGCCAACTAATCCTCAAGGTTAAGAAAAAGAATGGGAATAAACGTTGACCCCATTTGTGGATCTTGATTGCCTTGGAGTTTGTATTTTAGTGTTTAGAATTACCTTTGAAATATTCTCAAGTAGACCTCAAACCTTGAACCACATCGGCATTTTAGTGACTCGTCTTCGACTTCGTATCACCCCTTTTTGACACTCACACAGATGAGATTTCCCCCCTTAGTTCTTTTACTGCTATCATCGTTGTCTTTTTCGTTCTCTAAAACAGGTATCAAGGTCTATGGACGTTTGATCTCACACTCGCAGCTTCAGAATACCATGTTAAATCAATACCCGGTCAACCCCCAGATTTTCACCCGAAAATGCACGCAGGGTATCCCAACTACTCAGGATAAGTGACAGCTCATACAAGGAAAGCCATATCGAGCTAGATGCAACAAAAAACGCAAATCTGTTTTTTTGGAGTATCGAAAATCGCCATTTGGCAGATCGACCACGGACCATTATTTGGCTTAACGGCGGACCAGGTTGTTCTAGTATGGACGGTGCGCTCATGGAAATCGGCCCGTTTCGAACAACGTCTGCTGACGAATTACGTGAAAACAAATACTCATGGCATCAGTTCGCCCATTTGCTGTTTGTGGATCAGCCCTACGGGACGGGGTTCAGTTATATCAATACCGATAGCTATTTGCATGATCTTGACGAGGTTGATTATTCTATCTGAACTTGGGCATGTTTGCTGATGACAGGCTGCTTCTGCCTTCGTGGACTTTCTTGATAAATTCATGGATCTTTTTCCCCATTTTGAAGATGACGATGTATGTTTCCCCTGATCATTACTCGTCCAACGATCATAGATTTATATTAGCGGAGAAAGCTACGCTGGGCAATATATCCCTCATTTCGCTAAAGCTCTTCTTCATAGAAACGAAAGCACTTCTTCACATAGAGTTTGTTTTTCCACTCGCTGTAATAATGGTCGATTAACTTGTTTAGAAGTTCAATATAAAAGGTCTGTTAATTGGAAACGGGTGGATGGATCCGAAAACACAGTACCCAGCGTATCTCTCATATTCGCTTCAAAATGGAATCATCGACAACAGCACTGAAGGTTTCGCTGCCATCAACGATAAATCTACGCAATGTGCCCTCTCTCTCGAGAACAACTTTTCTATTTCCTCGCCTACATGTGAGGCTATTCTCACCATGATTCTGGATGCTACCAAAACAGAGTATGTGGCTGCTTCGCTGTACTTTTCCGCTCATACCATAGCGAAAACGGGAAGTCTATGTGTACTAATTTTTACGATCATCGGTTAAAAGATGATTTTCCTGCTTGCGGAAATAATTGGCCTCCTGATTTGGCAAATCTTGTCCCTTATCTTAGGGTGTGTAGATTTTGCAAAGCTGATTGATCTTTTTAGAAAGATGATGTGAAGAGTGCTTTACATATCAATGCCGACAAAAAGACCGGATGGGTTGAATGTGCCGGTGGAGTTACCTCGACATTTAAAGCGTCCAATTCTAGACCATCTTCCGAATTATTCCCCGAACTACTCCAGCAGATACCCATTGTGTTGTTCAAGTATGATACCATGTATTATTTGCATACTAAATGAACAGCGGTGACAAAGATATAATTTGCAACCATATTGGGATCGAAAATATGATTCATAATATGGAATGGGGAAGTTCGAAAGGGCTCCAGGATTCAGCGGGAGTTTGGGCACCCCGAGAACGATGGTTTATTGACACAGAAGAAGTCGGATACTGGCAATACTCGAAAAACCTAACAAACATCTTGTTCTTCAATGCAAGCCACATGGTTGCATTCGACTACCCTGATCGTGCTCTTGATATGATCAACAGATTTATGGGCGTCAATGTTACTTCTTTATCTGATCACATTAAAGAAAGTACAGTTGGAAGCAACCTCAATCCCCTATCCCTAAATACCTCTCCCGCTCCGGCAGACTCTAAGAATTCCACAAAACTCGAAACAGTCACTCAAAAGGCATATTCCAGAGCCGGGAGTATTGCCTTGGTCGTCGTGATCATGGCAGTCGGGCTTCTAGGCTGGTATATCTGGCGCCAAGCGAAACGAGAACGAGGTTTATGGCAACATAAAAGGGATCGTTCTGGCTTGATGAATGAAGACGACGAGATCAATGAACTAGATGAATTCGTTTCCGATTCGCCAATATTCGATGTGGATCGTAGGGATAGTGAACAAGGGCAACCTCGACGATTTTAAACTAATTATGCATTTTTTCTTTCTTGGGATATATAGTTGTACATTTACGCATTTAAAACTACTAACACACATTATACACCATTAATAATAAGGAGCATGAGGTCATTGCACAAGTTTCTCTTGCAATGGTGGGGCTCTTCGAAACCAAATATTGTATATGTAGATATTCTAGTCCAAACTCAGAAACTCCGACCTACTATTGAAGAGAGTATCCCAATTCATCCAGTCTTTGGCAATTAGGCGTCTTCATACTCTTTGCTTTCCGATACATTTCTTCATCCCTCGAGAACCATCCTTCTGCCTCCTCTAAAACTCTCCTTTTGCGAGTATATTCCAATTCGCAGTCATGTTTCAGACCGTTAATGTATGCTAGTTCCGCCGTTTTGTCTAGCTGTGATAGTTTAAACTCGGATAATGAATTTATTTCTTTAGGATCGACATAAAAATGAATGCTATGCCGAGGCGTTGTGCGCATTTGAGTATATGGCGAACGAGGGTGAAAAGCAAAGGCAGGTTGAGAAGGACCGCTACCACCGAACGACCATTCTCCTGAAAATAACGACGAGAGGAGGGAAAAAAGCAATACTATCAACAGTGGCAATACTTGAGAGATTGTGCCGTTTTCTTGGTTTTGTGTTTGATTTTGAGTAGCAGTATGTTGTCTGCGTGGTGCCCTGCCAAATGTCTGTATACGAATCCCCGGAGTCCCAAAGGCACCTCCTCCGAACCCAGAACCAAATGCACCCATACCTGTGATATTAACAAAGCTATATGAATAACACTGTACCGCTTCCAAAAAACATGTTGAACAGATCCTCTGGAGATAATTCTTCGGTAAACATGGGGCTTCCTCCATTTCTCCTCGCATTCGCAAACGCATTCGAAAATCCAGATGGTGAACCACTAGCCCCTCTTGCACCTGGGTCCATTCCGCTTCGATCATATATAGCCCGTTTATCCGGATTGTTCAGTACTTGAAAAGCATGCGAAACCACTACTCGTCAATACTATTTCCGCGCAGTACAAACAAACTCTTGAACGCTTCGTCGGCTCTTGGCGCGGCGTTTTTATCAGGATGCAGCTGTAACGCGAGCTTCTTATATGCTTTTTTGATTTCGACTTCAGTTGCTTCGGGTTTAAGATCCATAATATCGTAGAACTTGTCTTTTTTGCATTTCCGAATACGCCCCACAAGTCTCTCTTGTTCCACTGTGAATTCCCTATTTAGAATCATGTCAGCGGAGAGGACAACCGGGTCAAATTTTACAGGGATACCTTATTTGGGGTTCTGGTTTTGCCCCCTTTGTCGCTGGCACCGACCGATGTTTCGACGAGGATTTATCGAAAGGTTCTGTAGACGACGTCGCAGCATGTCCTTCTGCATGGGACAATAGATATTGTAGAAAATCTTCTGCTTCTGTTGTGGAATGTAGATTGAGAGATTTCCGAGTAAATCTGATAGAAGCATCGCGTTCTCCCATGGATAGTTTATTTCTTGCAATTTCAAGACATCTAAAGAGTGCTTAGCGAGAATAAATGGGCCATTGAGAACCTCAGCGCTTCATCTTTGTTTACAGCCATTGTGCAAATGATGTATCGTAAAGTCGCCGTATCTAGTGTGGTTTTGAAGGGAGACGACAGAGCAGTTGACGTCGGACGTCTCCTTCAGAAATAGGCCTCTCTACCCAACTGTTCTACCAGTTTCGTCTCTGCAAAGGTTCCTTGTCTACACTTGTCGACTCAGAAATGCAAAAGGTTGTAGACGGAATCTATATTGGAGGGTACTCCTTTTGGTGGATTTCACCAATCTCATGATTTGTAGGCTCTTGGCTCTAAAAGGAATGTTGGTTCTCCTCATCCTCAATCTGTCGAGGTTCTCATAACAGACAGAGAGGCTCTAGATGAGGTTGGGATCACGCATGTACTTTCGGTTCTAAACACTGTAAAGGATTCGCTATTGGCTGGAAATCAATTGGTCTGCATTCAACCGAATTTTTTCAGCTTATTCTGGAAGGTTAAACGAAAGAATCTCATTATCGCGGCAGAAGACACTGTTGGGTTCAATTTGATAGATCATTTCGAGCAGTGTAACGATTATATACAAGACGTACTGGACTCCAATGGAAGGGTTCTGATTCATTGCTTTGCAGGAGTCTCAAGGTATCCTTATCATCAAGGATCGACGCTGACTATTTCATAGGAGTGCCACAGTTTTAGCGGCATATCTCATGCAGCGCAATTCTATTTCTTCAGAAAAAGCCTTATCCATGATTCGTAGCGCACGGCCACAAATTCATCCCAACGAGGGTATCTATTAATTGTGATACTTTCTCATGGTTTTAGGTTTCATGCAACAGCTCGAGATATATGAGAAATGTCACTATCATCCTCGTCCGGAGAATCCTATCTATCGGCAATGGAAATTCAGAAATGATGCGTTCAACCCGAATTGTAAGAATATTTTCCGTTGGTGTAAAATTTACCAAAAGTTCGACCGCCTATTTTAAAGTCGTACGCTGACATAACTGCTACGGCTGGAGGTGGCAATGAGCTGAAATGCAAGAAGTGTCGGTAATATCCTCAGGTTTGTTCCATGATCTTATGTATAGTCGACTGTTGGCATTTGAATCCCACATTTTCACTCACAAGCCCAAAAACGACAATACACCAGAAGTTCCCAATGTGTTGAAAGGATCGCTCCTATCTTCGAAATGCACGCATTACTTTCTGGAGCCACTCAAGTGGATGCAAACAGAGCTGGAAAAGGGTAAGCTTGGCGGGCGTTTGGACTGCCCCAAATGTAATTCGAAAGTTGGTTATTACGGGTGGCAGGGCATGAAGTGTAGTTGTTCAGAATGGGTTACTCCGGCAATTACACTTCAGAGGGCAAAGGTCGACGAGATTGAACGGAGGTGACGGAAGCATATATTGAGATCGTGTTGTATGTAATAGTAAACATCATTCCCCAGGTTTATGTTTTGGTGCACTTGGTAGACTATCGAGAGATTTGTATGCTTCGTGGACTTTTTTTGCATTCTGTGCTTGCCTGATTCGATTCGTTCTCATCCCGTAAACCTGAATATTAGTACTCGTCTCTTCCATATTGGCACTTCTCGATTGAGTATGTAGATTCTGTTTTCTTTGGGTTTATCCTCTGCAGGTGTTTCATCGAGTTTTCCTCCAAGTCTTCCTTCAGTCTTTTCTTCAGAGTCGCTCTTATTCAACGAATTTTCTGCTGTGTCTTTGGATTTTTCAACTTTAGTTTTGGCTTTCTTCGCTTTCTTCTCCTCCCATTCTATCTTTACTCTAGCAATTTCCTTCTCTTTGGCGATCCGTTCTTCTTCTTCTCTGTCGACTACCGGTAATGCAAAATTGCGATCGACCAGATGGCCTTTACACTGGCATGATCAATTGAGGCTGCTTCCATGACGTACAGCATAAAACCAGTCTTTCGAATCTGGGGTAATCAAGACTATAGTTGTTCTAAGTTTACAGCGACCTTTGAGACAGAAAATATTTACCCTTTCATACATACATAACATGGCTTCTCGTGAGCGGCGTGTCGCAGGTGATAAAGATTTTGAAATGGAGGTTGTGAAGTCATCCACTCTCTGGGTGAACATAAATTGAACTTATAAATAAATCAGATGAAGTATTCACCGCGTTCTACTAACATCACGATCAGTCATGAGACTTGCTTGAAGAGGTCTCGTGATATTAATATAGCGAACTCCAGTTTTACGTTGCAGACAATCTACTCCAATTTTGGTTGAACAAGTAAACAAATTTATATGCACGATTTCAAGATGTTGAATCCTAGATTGTCAGCATTGCAGTGAGAAACGCAGGATGTACAAGTGAAGAAAACTAATCAAGCTTTATATTCTTCTCGAGCGCTACGTGCGGCTGCGACCATATTTTTGAGCGAAGCTTCAGTCTCTTCCCAGTTGCGAGTTTTGAGACCTAAGTCATAATCAGCAGTCTCCTGTGATTATCGATATTACCGCAATCAGGGTTAATCCATAAACTTTCCGCCGGAACTCGTTTAAGGATTTCTCTAACTCTATCTTGAATTTCCTCCAGTAGAGCAACTCGAGGAGAATGAACATCCCATATGCCTGGTCCGATACATGCAGGATAGTTTTGCGAATCGAAGACGCTTAGAAGTTTGAGATCAGATTTTGAGTTTTCAATAGAAACGACGTCAGCATCAAGACATCGAATAGCATCAAATATCTCGTTAAAATCGGACTTGTAATATCAGCTAAGAGATTGATGCTACTCGTACGTAACAGAAATGACTGTGAATTTGGGTGTCATTCTCGACACCGGCAGTTGCAAGACGGAATGCATTGACAGCCCATTCGAGGTAGGCTGGGAAATCTTTCTTCCTGAGCGGACAAGTCTCCCGTAGAGCAGGTTCATCGACTTGGATTACCTTGAGACCAGCTTTCTCTAGGTCGAGGATCTCATCTCGTAAAGCCAAAGCAAGCTGTTGGCATTGAACGCTTCTGGGAATGTCATCACGAGGGAAAGACCAAGCAAGAATAGTGACAGGTCCAGTAAGCATGGCTTTCACTGGTATTGTAAGCATTTTCCAAGGAATCGCAATGTACTTACTTGGCTTGTTGGTAATTGATTGAGCATATTTGGATTCTTTGACAGTCATTTCTTTTGGACGGCTGATATCTCCAACGATCAGTGGTGGCTGTACACATCGGGATCCGTAGCTCTGAACCCAGGCGTTTTGCGTGAACACGAACCCATTCAGTTTTTCTCCAAAATACTGAACCATGTCATTTCGCTAACAAATTAGTAATCTATAGATTGAATGCAGCTGCTATACTTCGGGTTCTCCATGAACGAGGACATCAAGACCAATTTCTTCTTGAAACTTTACAACAGCTTGGATCTCCTTCTCAATAAACGAGTCGTATTCTTGCTCCGTAATTTCACCTTTCCTAAACTTATTTCGAGCCAATCGAATCTCTTTGGTTTGAGGAAAAGAGCCGATGGTAGTTGTCGGAAACAGCGGCAACTGGAGACGTTGTTTCTGTTCTTTATTTCGCGCAGAGAATTCCGATTTTCGTTGATGCATATCTTGGGTAACGCTGGATTGTCGCTCTCTAACTGCCGGATCATTTGTAATTTTGGAGCATTTTCGAGCTTCGATTGATTTTGTATTGTTGTTCAGCTCCGATCGAACGGAATCTGGGCCGTTGGTCACAGCTTTTGCAATAATGGAAAGCTCTTTGGCCTTTTCTACAGCAAAGGAGAACCAGTCCTTGATTTCCTCAGAGATCTTCTTTTCGCTATCAAGGGTATGAGGAGTGTGAAGAAGAGATGAAGAAGATGCAACAATGATTCGATCTTTGCCAAATTTTTTAATTGCTGTCTCGACTATCTCAATTGCAGACTTGAAGTTTGTCTTCCAGATATTTCGACCATCTACAACACCAGCTGAAAGTATTTGGCTGTCGTTCAGCAAGGACAAAATAGATCCCAATTGACCCGGAGCTCGGACGAGATCCAGGTGGACACCAGCAACTGGTAGTCCATTGATAATATCCACGTTGTTTCCTAGATCCCCGAAGTAAGTGGTGAAGAGTATCTTGACATTGGCGGCTTTTGAGAGTCGTTCATAAGCGGGCTTGAAGGCAGCTCGTACTTTTTCTGGGAGATCATAAACAAGAATAGCCTCGTCTACCTGAATCCAATCGGCGCCAGCTGCAGCGAGTTTTCTGAAAAGGTCCTCGTAAACGGGCAAGAGTTTGTTAATAAGAGAGATTGGATCGAGACCTTGTGAACCCTTCTCAGCTTTGCCGAGATAGAGGAAAGAGACAGGGCCAATGACAACTGGCCGCGTCAAAATATGAGCTTCTTTGGCTTCCAGGAATTCATCAATTGGTTTAGTGCCGACTAACTTAAATTCAGTCGAGTTACTGAATTCCGGTCGCATAAAGTGATAGTTTGAATCTACAATCTATAAGAATGTTGTTTTTCCAGTAATTGGAGAAAGTGTACCAAACCATTTGACCATTTCTTGACTAGGGAGTGTGGAGTTACCACGAGCCATAGCGAAATATCTTTGCATGAAACTCAATTTTTCGTCTTGATATCGTTTGGGGATAACGTTAAACAAGACTGAATGATCTAAAACTTGATCGTAGAAACTGAAATCATTGCTCGGGATGATATCAACACCCTGCGATTTTTGCAACTGCCAGTTTTGAAGTCTGAGATCCTTTGCAGCTTGCTGAAGCTCAGCTTCGGAGAACTTTCCCGCCCAATGGGCTTCAAGAGCTTTTTTGAGCTCTCGGTTAGGACCTGTGTGTTAGTATCAATTACCAGAATGAAAGACTTACCCATTCTGGGAAATCCGAGGACTGCAGATTTGACCATATTGAACAGAATAGACGGAACTGAGGACAAGGGTAGATGGTGGGTAAAGAAAAATAGAAGTCGGGAAACAAGATATTTAAATATGAACTGCGGCACTATTCGTCATCCAAACAGACACTGATATCACCAACGCAACAGATGCTCTCTTCTACAGCATTCAAGATTGGCGCAGCATATGGTTGTGTGCCCTGTATGTAACCTCAATTGACTATGTCCAACAGGCTTTATCGGAGTGGCTTCTGGCGCCTTCGGAGCACATGGTCTTCAGAAACGGATAACCGACCAAAACATTATCAAGGTATCTACCGGTGATAGTCCTTGAAAGGATGTAGACTGACTGTCCATACAAGGCATTTGTTACTGGATCTCAGTATATGCTGTTGCATGGGATCACCATTGTTGCATTATCTGCGCATCCGCGGTTTGGTAAAAGCGCCGCTACAATTGGTCTATTTTCTATCGGAACAGCTCTCTTTAGTGGAAGTATATTTGCTTTGACAACATTGCCACAGTTCAAGAAAGTCCTTGGACCAATAACCCCGATAGGCGGGTTACTAATCCTAGGAGGTTGGGCCTCTTTGTTGGTCTAGGCGATTTGCAAGATTCTCAGGAGTTTCATATCATATCTCTGGCAATTCTACTTGGGCATCGCCTTGACTCAATATTTGTCTGTCGTTTTTCTCTCAGGATTTCAAGAATTGAGTAATCGAAATTGCATGGCGAATGTCGAATGTCGAGTGGTCATTTATATCCTTCCCTGTGTGATCCCTCACTAGATGGAAATCCCTGCATCATATCAGATGAGTTATTCCCAGTTCCACGCGAAACAACCAATAAATCATCTTGGGTCCAAATAATCCTCAAATAAGGGACAGAGCTTGATTAACAAATTGAAATACAGTCATTAGCGAGAATAATAGTCAACAGTACCATTGACACGATGCGCATCATACTGCGGGCTTACATGCTTATTATATATTTGATGACCGTCCCCTCCAAAAGCGTGGCTGATTTCATCATGAGTGCCTTGCTATCTAATGACTCTTCGCTACAGTTATTAGTATGCACTTAGCCTGAAAGGATCGCAGTGCCGACAAACTGTTCAGATATCGTACTAGTATGTCGGTGCTGGTTTCCCTTAATCTTCTATCTCTACTGAGAATATATGGCGAATACGTATATTTCGAGCTGTCAAGATGCTACTAGATGTTTTCCATTTTCAGCAAGCATGTTTTTGTCCTTGACTCCTGTGTGGGAATTAATCTCCATGTCTAATTGGAATATGAGAAGTTCGTGTAGTGTTTCACGCAGAGCTTTAAGATGGTCTTAGGTGGAAACCGGAAAAAACATACTAGTAGTCTTCTGGCAAAGTGCTCCGTCTCCTCCACCAAACTTCTCAGGCGTATGTCTGCTTTCGCAGCCTTGTCCTACCGCTGATCGAGCTTCTAGAAAATATGAGTTTCACCACTGTGCCTCCTAACTACAAGGACATAGCTAAGGCTGCTTCCGACCTTTTGAGCAAGGATTTTCCTGTCCAGGATACAAAACTCGAAATAAAGACTGTTGCTCCCAATGGCGTGGTATGTATCTCCATTTGGTATTTAACGGTTATAACCTTCGTTTGTAGGCATTTACAGTTCGTGGGACTCAAGATTCAAAAATCGGGAGTATTGCTGGAGATCTTGAAACAAAATATACCGACAAGCAAAAAGGACTTTCCTTTACTACAATTTGGAACACCGCTGGTATCCTCAACAGCAAGGTCGAATACGACGATAAGCTCGCCAAAGGACTCAAACTAGAGGGGGTTACCACTTACAATCCAAATAAAAATGCTCTCGATTGCGCTAAATTTTCGGTGTTCCACAAGCAAGCACCTTGCCATGCTCGGGCCTTTGTCAATGCTTTAAAAGGTCCCGTTATCAATGCAGATGTTGTCATTGGAAGCGATGGGTTTGTTGCTGGAGGCGAAATTGCCTATAATCTTGGCGATGGACGAATAACTGGCTATGGTGGATCTGTTGGTTATATCTCTCCTCTTTACAGTCTCTCTGTTCAAGCCTCAAACAATTTAAAGGTTTTCACTGCCTCATACTACCACAGAGTTGGTCATCAAGTGTATGCGTTTGTCCTCAACCACGCTAGTTAACTTGATAGTGAGGCAGCAGCGAAAGCTATCTACGACAGCAAGGCTGCTTCGCCAGGTGTGGCGCTTGAAGTTGGTTCAAAATACCTCCTCGATCCTACTACCTTCCTCAAAGTACTTTCCTCTCGACAGCAAAGTCTAACCCAACCAGGGAAAAATCAACAATTCTGGGATTGCCGCTATTTCATATAATCAAGTCCTTCGTCCTGGTGTCAAAGTCGGTGTTGGTGCCAAAATCGATACGCAAAATCCCCAGGGTCCATCCCATAAGGTTGGAATGTCTTTTACTTTTGAGGGTTGATAGAATGACATACATCGGATATTGAATGTGTTTAATTGAGCTGTAGGAAAGAGAATCCGGTAGAGTACAGCATTTTTCGGTGAACCTGTCAGCTTTTCACTTGATGTTTCTTCGTCGAGGTTATATACGAGACGAAACCAGTAATCCCAATGACAGAAAGAATGATGATTGAAACGCCGAAAACCCTGTTTAGCTCTTCCCTTGCATTTTGTGTCTCCGTATCATGCATTTTCTGATGATTCTGACGAGAATATCTCCTTTGTTTCTGAAGCTGCTCATGTTTATAATGCATCATGTAATGCCTGTCGTAGTTGAAGTGATTCGGCGATACTTGTGTATATTTGGACTCTGGTGCAGTAGAAAAGTCCAGCGGAGACCTATATACTCTCATTTTTCGACGACTTAATCCACTGGCAGGCCTTCCACCAGCCTGATTGCGATGATCTTGAGGATTCCTCGAGTAGCCCTGGTCTTTTGATCGTATCGACACATCGTAGTCTTTCCGCTTGGATGTGTTTCCGATTACTCCATATGCTTCGCTAACTTGGAGGAACTTCTCGCTGGCAGATGGTTCTTTGTTCCGGTCCGGATGGTATTTCTTGGACAGTTCGTAGAATCTGGCCTTGATCGACCTGGTCGATGCAGAATATGGAAGACCGAGGGTATCGTAGTGGGAATCTTTGGGAATATAGCATTCGCTCCTTGCTAGTACCCTTGATATATGCAGCCTGCGCACTGGGAGACAGCGGACGAATTGTCTCTTTGCCATCGATCGTTCTATCCAACAACAATCACCAGAGCCAAGGCGTCTCATGCCGGTCACGTGTACACTCTTTATTCCTCTTGCATCAACCGCCAGATATACGATCCACAATGGCAGACACCACACAAAGGATTTCCGCAGCGATAGAGCCCGTTGTAGCGAACGGCGGTTTGTTTTTCCTTGCCACCAGCTAACGAGACAGCCAGTCTGCCATACATCATTGCAGACGCAGAAAACGACAACACTTCTGCAGATGACGGAGAGGAGTCACAGACAGCATGTCCCACAAAAAAGAAGAAAAAGAAGAAAAAATCCAAGAAAAAGAAATCCCCGGCTTCAAAGCAGACGGAGCCTCCAACTATCGGTTTATCTAAACTCTTCCCCTCTGGTGAATACCCAGTTTGTCAAATAATGGATTATAATGAGTGGGTAAATCTGATGAGACATAGATACTTACTCTCTAGTAACCTGTTACGTACAACAAATGAAGAAAAACGACATCTAGAACAAATTGAATCATCCAAATATAATGATCTTCGAAGAGCTGCTGAAGTTCATCGACAGGTTCGGGCTTATGCTCGAAAAACGATAAAGCCCGGTATGAGCATGATTGATATCGTTGATATCATCGAAAATGGTACCAGAGCTCTGGTCGAGGAAAATGGAATGGAAAGCGGTATTGGTTTTCCCACGGGTGTAAGTTTAAACCATTGCGCTGCGCACTATACGCCTAACCCCGGCGATACTACAGGTATGTTATTTTTCTAGTTGTCTTCGTTGCTGATAAACAGTATTGAAAGCAAGTGATGTCATGAAGGTAGATTTCGGTGTTCATGTTAACGGCATGTTTGAATGGCAGTTTTGTAAGGCTGACGACAGGGAGAATCATCGATAGTGCTTTCACAATGACTTTCGATCCTAAGTATGATACCCTCCTCAAAGCCGTACGCGAGGCCACGGAGACAGGGATAAAAGTTCTTTGTGATCTCAGTCTCACACTTACAAATAAAGGAGGCTGGGATCGATGTACGTTTATGCGACATAGGAGAGCGAATTCAAGAAGTTATGGAAGCTTATGAAATTGATCTCGATGGAAAGACATACCAAATCAAATCCATACGAAATCTCAATGGCCATAGTATTAATCCTTACCAAATTCACGGTGGAAAAAGTGTCCCTATCGTCAAGGGTGGCGATTCTCAAAGAATGGAAGAGGGCGAGACATTCGCCATCGAGACATTTGGAAGTACTGGAAAAGGTTATGTGTATGAAGATGTGGGTCTAAGTTTCCAACCCTGTACTAACTATAAATAGATGGAATGTTCTCACTATGCTCGGAAACCAAATGTCGGACATGTCCCACTGCGTTTACCTAAGGCACGACAGCTTCTTAATGTTATCGACAACAACTTTGGCACATTGCCATTTTGTCGGAGGTATCTGGTTCGACTAGGGGAACAAAAGTATCTTCTTGGGGTATTAACACTTCTGAGTGTAATATTTTAACCGTCCAGTTGAATAATCTTGTGCAAGCTGGTGTTGTTGAAGATTATCCACCCTTATGCGATATTCTTGGTTGTCAAACTGCTCAGTATGAGCATACGCTAAGTATGACCAAAACGCCTCAAAATCTTTACCAACTGTAGTTCTTCGACCGACCTGCAAAGAAGTGCTCAGCCGAGGAGATGATTATTAGACTTCTTCAATTGAACCCCCTGGATTGAAGCACAGATGTTGTAGACTTCAAGGATATCACCATTTGATGTAGATTTCATAGTTGGTTGTTTCCCTCTCAGGGAGAAACATTGTACAGAGTTCATACTCCTCACGTTCAGTGTGCATGCAATGCAAAATACCTGCCTAGCTTTTGTCTCCTCCACATGGGCTTTCAAATGAACTCAAAGTAGCTTCATCAGAACATATGGCTTTCATTGTTATTTACTGAGAACAAACTTATTTCACAACGTTTAAGCGCTTGATAAATTTATATCCACTCACAATGTTGGAGCTGGGGAAAATCGAATAATTTGTCAGACATTGTCGCTAACTTTCACGACCTCCAAGTCTATTTTCTAAGAAAGACAAACGGCCTAATCTTTGAAAGAACCTTGTTTTCTTGATACCCGGCATGCATGGAGAAGGATGGTTATCACTGTGTTCCTCCCAAAGGCGGTGCCAGACATATATTGGGAAGTGGCTTTGTATCAAGAGAGATTGAAGTATTCCAAACTTGTCTAACTTGTCTTCATTATTGGAAGGATGGAAATTGATAAAAAACCTGCTTGCAAACTTAAAGAAGCAAAATACGGATGGGGTGTGTTATAAGATCGTTGCCGAAGAGAAATGTCAAATCAAATAGACCCAAGCTTAATGAATTGCCAAAATATCAATGCTGGGAACTCAGAAGAAGAAATACGATAGGAAAAATGCCTATTCATCAGTCTGAAAAGGCATAGAAAACATACAAGCAAACACAACGCGGCTGCCAACTGGACGGGCACACCCTCTGGAGCAGCATGTATCTTTTGGCTAACTAGACCGGTGGAAAGACGATTTTTTCTGTCTTCTGCTTTCTTCTCTGCAGCTTTCAGCTTTTTCCGAGCATCTATCAATAGTGTTCTTAGATGAGAAATTTCGGCATTGGCCTGGTCTAGTGCAGTTTGTAAAGAATCGTCAGCTCTTGGGTCTGGCTGGACGTCAGCAGGTTCTGTAGTATCCTGCGTCGTAGGAGATTCCAAAGTCCGTTGAGATCTTGAGATAGTCGAGTTACGAGCCGGCGTATATGGAGGCGGCGAAGACGGGGCATTAGTAGTTCGAGATTCCTAAGTAGTTTGTATTATTCGTAAAGTGGTTGGTACATCACCATCACCGCTCTCGACCGTGGTGCTATTGGTGGGATTCGAGCCCTCGTCTGAGGAAAGATAATGACATCGGATCTTACGTTCGGCAATACTTTCCTTCGCGGTCTTTTCAATATGGGTCCACTAAGAGAGGTTAATCAATTCTTAAGACAGGTCATTACAAAGTCAGAAAGATTCGCGCTTTCTTGATCCGCAGTAATGATTGCAGATTGAATAAGAAACTTGTCGCGACATTTGAAGTCAGCCGGTGGCTCCTCGCGCATGGCTTGAAGAATGACTGCGAGCGTTAGATATGAAAATATTCGGAAGAGGTATGACGTGCCTTGAACCTGGATATCCTGTCCGGCTTCAATCCGGCCAGAATTTGGGCGAACACAGTATTGCCTGGCCATCAGTACATCCGGGCAACATTTCAGATACTTCGGAGCGGTGGTCTTGACCTTGAAGGCAACCGGTGAGCTATGGGGATTTTTGATTGTCAAAGTCTCCTTAACGATCTGCGTAAAGGGTCCTTTAAGATAAGCATTTACGTAGCATCTTCAAGCAGAATCACGATGGAACTCGAGCTGGGAAGATGGATTCAATTCAACCGACATAGTAGATACGAATGTGGGCAAGGCGAAATATAAAAGTGGTTGACTCGTGAATGTCGCACCCAAACAAGCGCTGACGAATAGTAGTACTACATTGCCATCGAAACATGTATTTCGCTTATGCCATATATAATAATCAAAACAGGAAGGCTGCAAAATATCCAATATTATATTCCTCAAAGAATGCCCATCCAGTACCCGATTTCCTCCTTAAAAAAATAGGAACCTAGCACTTCAAACTTCTGCAGATCTTCCATCCTGTACAGGCTGCATAGGTGCCAATTCAGAGGGCGGAAGCTGTCTTATCATCGCTTCCCTCTCATTTTCGGCTTCATCATCAGAAGCAAAATCAGGTAAAATCCAACTCGGCACCACGCACGGTATGGCTGAACCAAGGCGAGCGGCGAAATTCATCCAGCCGGGCGTTGGCTTGCTACATAAGCCTATACTATTAGACCCTGGCTATGTTGAAACCTACGCTGAGCCAAGGCTGAGGTGAAATGAACGCAATTTCTTTGAGAATCATCAACTCTTATGTTCAGAATAGATTATTACCTTGTAAGAAGATTATAAGATCGACCAGGAAAGTCCTCCGACACGCTTGATACTAACTTTTGAATATCCTCTTTTGTGGCAAACTATGGCATGAGTGAGATTGCCATATCAGCGATTTTATACTGTGAAGCCATGAAGTATTGTTGCTCGATAATATGTCCCAGGCGGAGGAGCTTTAAACGTTAGGAAACAGAAACACTCAAGAAACCTACTCCTAGGTTTGGTTTTGAAGACCCCAGTCCCAGGCAAGTCGTGTCCACCAAATGCGTATTCTGTATTCAATCACAGCCCTCGGGATGAAAGTGTGTACCTCTACCATCAATTTCCAGACCTGTATGCCAAATTCCAAGTCCTTTGTGTAAAATTGTGTTGTTCCGCAGTGTTTGCGTACCCAAACGATAGCCAAGGTTCACAAAGAACGAGGGTGGTAGAAGATCGTAACTAGAGTAGTAAGCAGACAAATCGATAGGGTTATAGATACCAATTAATATATACAGGAATTTTGGACATTGAAGCGGTTGAGCGGTGCCGGTGCCCTCTGGTTACCATTCTTGGAGATGAACGAGATGGCATGCGATAATGGCAAGATAAACCGGAAGGAGTGACGTCCGGGATGAAACACCAATCAAGCAACCCCAACAAGGCATCGCCAGTAATTTAACCATGGGTATGAGCGATAAGGAGGCATTGATTGACATGGTGTGTCTATAAACATCTCCATATACTAATAAACAAGGGTTTCCCGGTCAATCGAGTCGAGGTTGCTCTCAAGTTGCCACACCAGGATCGGACTCCGCTTACTTCACTAGGAAGACAAGTAGTCTCCAGGATGCAATTACATTGCTTACAGATCCTGCAAAAGAACATATCTTTCACTTAGAAAGCGGTGACAACAGGGATGATGTAAAGGACATTGAGGCCGATGACGCATCGAACGATACAGAAATGAATATGCTTGGAAGCGCTGAAGCCAAAAGTCTCCAATGTTCTGAATGCGGGAAGCGGTTCAAAGGAACTGCCCAAGCAGAATTCCATGCGTCAAAAAGTGGACATGAGAAGTTCGCAGAGAGTACTGAGGAGGTGCACGCCCGAACTGAAGACAAATAGCTTATCCACAAGATCAATCCGCTCACTGAGGAAGAGAAGAAATTAAAACTCGAAGATTTGAGACAGAAGCTCGCCCAGAAGCGTGCTTTTGAGGTACTACTCTCGATTTGAATGAATGAACACATTGACAACTCAGGCCCTACAAGATAGGGAAGCTGAGAAGCGCAATGAGGTATTTGCCAGAATTTCAATCACTGATTTATCAAGACAATTCGGCGAAAAAAAGATGCAGAAAGTGCGGCTCTGATTGAAGAGCAAAAGAAGATTGCTGCTCTTAAAGAGGTTGAGAAGAAGAAGAGGGAACGCGAGCAAGAAATTCTCGCGAAGAAGAGAATCAAAGAGCAAATTGAAGCAGATAAAATCATCAGGAGGGAAAAGGTATGCATATCTCGTCATATTATCACTTAAAACATAGATCGAAAAAGAGAAACTTGCTCGTAGTGGAATTCCGTATTCAACAACCTCAGCTGTAATTAAAGAACCTATCTCAGCTATGAAATCTGGCTTCGGAACTACGGCGCGTTTACAATTCCGTATGAATGGGAAGACATTTTCTGGTACATACGATGCGACTGAGACGTTATTGGAGGTCGCTCAAAAGATCGAGCCGCAGAGTGGAGTTCCTGCGCAGCATGCCACGTTTACTCTAACATTCCCGAAAAAGGTTTTCACTGAGAGTGAGAGGAACAAAACTTTAAGAGAATTAGGTTTTTGACTCTTACATTACAATTAGTCTACTAAACATATAGGGCTCCTTCCATCAGCCGCGCTTTTATTAAACTAAATACTAAGTGCATTCTAGTTCACGCTTGTTTTACAAACTCAATACATCTTCCTAGCGAGGGGCCACTTATGAACAAAAATATGGTGATGCTATTCCATCAACCCTACAGATATGCTCGCTATAGAATGTCTCAAACTCCTATCCGTCCCTAAACCCGTTGAGAAACCTAAAAGTAATAATAGGCAAACTAAAGGACCCAAGATGTCAAAAGTACAACTCCAAAATGATAGATGAATGAGCGGTCGTAGTGTTAACTGATAAACCTTTTTTCTAATCGTCTTTCTTTCGTCCGATCTTTTCTCTCATACTTTTCCAGAGACCTTTCGATTCTGTGCTTGAGGAAGAGAGAATTGAAAGAGTCTTTTTCAGACGAGAAGGTTCCTTCTTCTTCGCCTCGGGTTCTGGTTCCGTCTCGCCCTTTGGAGGTAACGGTAACCCCAGGCTTTTAAGCTTGCGAAGCTCAGGACTTAAGGCCTTCCATCGCTTTGACCGTTGTTTTTTCCGTTTCGGACCTGTCTTATCAGAAGCTTCAGAAGATTCCTCTTCAACGGCCGCAGGGATGTTAGGCGTTTGGCGTAACCTAGAGCTGCTGGTCTTAGGCTTCGCATAATTTTGTGCCCAGCTCGTGCTGATCATATCAGACACAAGGGCGAGATCTGGCTCGAACTGACCACGACGGGTAGGAGCTTGATATTTTTGAGATAGAGTCATATTGATATTGCGATGACCTTCTGGACAAGGTATTTCGCGACCTACTTGTGATGAACCCTCCGATCGAAAAGATTCGTTCGTGCCTACCGTATATTCACTGGGATGTGAGGAGATGATCGACTGACGGTTAGTGTGGAGACGTCTACCAGTAATCGGCGATGGAGAATCATTAGATGTAAGATAAGACAAGGTAGGTGAGTGAGATATAGAGGGCACAGACGAACGGATAGAATCCTTAACAGACCATGAAAAAGTTGATGGGACCGTTACAGCTGGTCGACTTGATATAGAATCCACCTCCATGGACGACAAGCCAGAATCAGAGTAATCTATTGAAGCTTTGTGACTGGAGTTGAGCGTTGGCGAATCTTGCAAAAGTATCGAGGCCGAGGGTTTATTCGCAGGATTAGTAGCGCCGTAGACAGTGTCATCTAAACGCACTGCCCATGATCGAAACTCGTAGAGAGGTGCTCTTTGTGTCGGCTTCCAGGTAAAAATGTTTTCGACGAGATAACCAGCAGCTTTCGGGGTAAGCTCAGGATACATCCTTCTGAAAAAAAGTTTTGAATCGTAGATGTAGGCAGCGAAGTGATCATCGGAGATATGGGGATCGTCCCAGGGATACTTTCCGAATGTTAGGAAAAGGAATACGATTCCCAGAGTCCAGATGTCGGCAACTGTCGTCTGATATGTGAAAAAGTTCTTGGAACGACATTCTATGACGTGAGTCTACAAAAGAACAAGAGAACTTCACCATATGGCATGAAAGCCAACGATCCAACGTCAAAGTTTCTGGACACTGTATCACGAGTGGCATTTCCGAAATCGACAAGCTTCACAACGGGGTTTCCCTTGGTATCCATGGTGATGATGAAATTTGATGGCTGAAGATCCCGATGTGCAACTCCAGCAGCGTGTACTACGCCGACAACATCAAGAATTTGTAGAAAGATATCCTTAATCATCTCTGCTTGGGTTGAAGATGATCGAGATGTCGACACCTGGTGACTGCTCCAGCGCCATTGATACAAATTTGGTCCATGCAGCCTTTCAAGGGCAATGTAAACGTAATTACTATCAGACCACGTTGAGAAGACCTTGCAGATCCCAGGATGAGCGGGAAGCGAAGCGTGAATTTTAGCCTAAATAAGTTCAACGTGATACTTTGACATCATGACGACGATACCTCGTTCTGACAAATCTTCGAGCGATCTGTGCCTTCAACATTCTTATCCAGGCGCTTGACAGCAAGCTCGCGACCTTTCGAGTTCTTAACAGCAAAGACTGTACTCTCTGCGCCGTGGTGGATTTTGTCATACACTTGATACTGTTCTCCAGTGTCCGAGTTGACAATTTCATCCGAAACGGAGTCGGGGAGGTCATAGTTGGTAAAATGATTCATGAGCAGGAAGGGCGAGATCGAGGGGGCTGCTCGAAGAGAGGAGAATGAGAGGGTTTTATAAGTATCGCAGACACAAATTAAAGGGAGCTATCGAAGTCAGCTAAATTTAAGAGACATCAAATCAAGCGATGGAAGCGAAACGTACGAGAAACACAAAAGAATTGCCCGCGAAAAGAAGCAACGTCTCGCGTTATCTGCTCAGCTATGCGACGGCAAATGAATATGATATGACAGCTTCCTTGAGGTTAGGGGAGGGAGATGACGCAGCTCCAAATTAAATATGATGGCGGTGGTCTTAAACACTCAAGTCTCGCGCTCGACCAAGCGCTGCGCATATATTGGCCCTGGATATCTGCGCTACGGAGCAGGTCGGCAGAACTGGCAGGCAAACTAAGCGAAGGCAAGGAAGGGAACCCCGGGAAAAATGCAAAGAGGGCGAGCAGGATGATAACTAGCAGAAAGACTTTCTGTCCACCTGGAATGGACAAAGGTTGTTCGATATCGCTGGTTGTTTTTGCCAAGTTTGATGTATTTGAGAAATAGTGGCGTGTTTTTCTTCTGGCTCTTCAAAGCAAGACTGTTGTATTCGAATGCAAGACAATGATTATTATTTGGTGTTTCCACCCACGTCAATAAACTCGTTAAAAAAATCTTGTTGCACCTCATAGGCGGCTAAGGCTCTTCTGGGCATATTGTTTTTCAGAATATTCTTGGAGTGAAGTTTTATCAAAGATACGATCAAACTATGTATTTTGAATAAGATCTTGCTCGTGGCCCTACTATTTACAGATACCACTTCGTTCACCACCATCAACGCTTCCTTGCCTCTTATGAGCGACATCCAGCCTTCGCCTGTATCGAATCCTTTCTCTGCTTTGAATTCTTCATACGCTTTACGAGCTGGCTCTCCTGCTTTCAATGCAATTTCTCTGCACAGTATTCAGTCTCAACAGTCTTCAGTCCAGCCAAAAGGTATTGCCCTGCACTCAGATCTCCCATTGAATCCATAGGCAAGAAACGAAAAGCTTCTCAAGACGATTCTGAGATGTCTTCTCCTCTTTTCACTGCCAGATCATTATCATCTTCCCCAACTAGCTACAAACGTCATCGATGTCAAGCAGCTGGCTCGTCCCTTCCGTTGTCACGTCTCATAGAACATTTGGATACAAGCACTCTTCGCTCATTACTCAAAGAACTATGCGAACGAAATCTATCTCTGCAGCAAGAAGTCATCTCAATTATTCCGCCAATTACTGTTTCTTCAGCGTTATCATCCATCCAACGACTAGAGAATGACTTTCGTCAGGCTTTCCCTTATGGTGGAGATCCAGCCAATGATTACTCATACAACCGTGTACGGGGAACTCTACTGAACCTAATGTCAGCGTTGAGCGACTATACTCCTCATTTCCTACCCCCCAATGAAAAGCATATCAACAACTCACTTGTATTTGTGGAAGGAATCACGTCAATCGTTCAACGCATTCCAGACTTTCACAATAAACTCCACAACATTCAGAAATCCCAAGCGTATGCCGAACTAGACAATGCGTGGGTTTTGTGCATTACAGAAGCCCTAAAGCATAGCGGGGGTATTTCGTTCATGTCAGCAGGATGGCCAGCTAAAATCGAAAACCATCATAAATCCACAGGCCATAAACTTGTAGGAGCTATCAAGATCTTGCATGATTCAGGGTTGGATCATACATTCGAGGTTCAGTATAGAACTTTTGGGTTTGACACGGGTATGCGGGCTTGATTTCGCCAGATGGACTGGTTTCTGCATTTAGATCATTGTATGTGGTGCTTAAAGGGTTGTCATTGGTTCGTTTTTGGTCCGGTGCTAGTAGCGTCTGTGGTTATTTAGCAATGATGATATGCGTATGTCATGGTCTATTCAGCTAGTAGGAAATGATGACCACTGATATTGCTAACTACAGGAACCACTTGCCCAATCTCGTACTGGCCACTATCATAAATGCTGCAACTGAAAATGGTTCAATGACTGCCGTCCAATCCCCGTCCTCTTGTCGTTTCTCAGGACTTCCAATTTGTGCACTATCATACGCAAATTCGTCTAATACATCGTTATCATCATCTTCCCACCAGGCCAAGATATTGCCGACAAATTTCCCCCATCGTCCATCTTTCTTCTCGATCCAATGTTTCTTTTTAGGTCCATCCGATTCAGAATGATATACTGTTCCAGAATCATCTTCAGCTTGTATAATCCAACTTTCGCCTCTTTCTTCCATGCCTTCTGATGCGACTTTGGCAGCACTTCGATAGAACCATTGATTCTCGACCGCAGACTCGTGCGTTGGATTAAAAAACACGCTGGGTTTACGAGAAAGAGGAGGTGTGAGAACACCCGGAGTTGCGGGTGTAGAATAGTATTTTGGCGGTGTTGGAAGACCCTCGAACATTGACACTGGAGTCATTGACATTCTTTCCCGTCTGCGAGGTTCTTTATGGGGAGCATCCATTGTTTGGTGGATGAAAGCCAGACAACCCCACATTTCCCACCAGCGGGTGAGATTCCCGTCGCCCAAACAACACTTGTGTATATTGTCTCTCAAAGAGAAACTCTGTATAATAGAAAATTGAGGAGAACCCGATAGCTGCATTGTATATTCGAGCAGCAGACTTGGCCTAATTTGTGCTCGAGGAACTTCCTTTTCTAATCCACAGCATGCGTTCACCGGCACCTCCATGGGCTCCCGCGCGCAAAATTGCAACTCTTTTTTTCCGACGCTGCAATTCAAGCAGTACTTCTGCTCTTGTTTATAAGGCGATTCATCGCCGTAGACCTCTCCTGCTGCCGAAAATAGACCCCCCGTCGTGGTCTCCAGCTGATGCTGTTACAAACATTCTTTACAACACCCCAAACACTTCAGCTGAATCGCCCGTCAAGCGCCATGTATTGAACTGTCTTGTACAGAACGAGCCTGGTGTTCTTTCTCGTGTGTCTGGAATTTTGGCTGCGAGAGGATTTAATATTGACTCACTGGTCGTGTGCACGACAGAAGTCAAGGATCTCAGCCGAATGGCGATTGCCCTTAAAGGTCCGGATGGGGTCATCGAACAAGCGAGAAGACAACTGGAAGATCTCGTGCCTGTATGGGCCGTTCTTGATTACACCAAGACTCGGATTGTTGAACGCGAACTTTTTCTTTGTAAAGTCTCCATTCTTGGACCAGAACATTTTGATGATCTCCTGGCTCATCATAGAGCTGAAGTTGTCGAAGGAAACGCGTCTCCAGAGGTAGAGCCGGTAGAGGTATATCGATTTCTACTTCAGCTCACAGTAGTCTAAAGCAGCTTTTCACCCAGTCAACCTTGCACCGTCGGAAGCTCTCAGACATCGGCACGCACATCTCCAAGCAGTAACTTCACTCGCAAGACAATTTGGTGGGAAAGTGGTCGATATATCCACTGACACTTGTATTGTCGAGCTCAGTGCTAAACCCTCTCGAGTGGACGCCCTGATGCATCTTTTGAAGCCATTCGGGATTCTAGAAGCTGCGAGAAGCGGTATACCAATTCACAGGAGCTACACTGATATACAGGAATGATGGCATTGCCTCGGGCCCCATTAGATCACAATGAAGCTGATATCATTGAGAAAGATGCGGAAGACATAGTTGATGCTAGCATGCTCCCGCCTGGATAATATATATCCAAATAATACACTACATAAACCCAGAGATCGATAAAAACAACTCTTTTAAAAGATTCGGATATGCGAATCAATACTGGCTGCAGTGATATTCAATTGAAGACTAAACTTCCCGATGGAAATATTGACCACTGCTTGTCCATCAAGCTTCAAAGTCCCACCGAGCGCATCTCTAATTGCTCGATACCCAATACTCAAAATTCAGCATAAATCATAGTGAGATGTATACCTATCAGAAGCCCATTTCACGGGGAGTTTAGGTGACTCGGAGATAGTACCTGGGTCTATGGCAAAAGGCAGATCATACTGCATGGTTCCTGTGATCGAACCATTATAATAAGCTGTTCCATCAATCTCTTTGATCATAATCGGCGTCGTCTGAAACGGGTTGTGAAATCCAAATGTCGCTGATGAGGTTAAAAGATGAAAAGTTGCAGAATCAACAAAAGGCTCGTCCTGATTAAGTAATTTGGGCATGGGAACACTAATCTCGTAACTGGATATAGCATTGCTGAGATTCGGCATCAAAGGGATGCTATCGCGATGAAACCTGAGGGCGATTGATTCGTTGTGACCTGTTACTTTTCAGCTAACATCATGACAGGAACAATTCACCTGATATGTATGAGGAAAGTAGTTCTAAGCTTTTATGGACGGCATCGGGCCCGCCGTGCGCGTGAGGTGCCCATTGTGCTTTTACGGAATAAACGTTTCTTCCAGGCCTCACTTCAACATCCATTAAAGTTCCATTTCCTATAACTGCGCCCTTGGTTACGAAATGAACATCAAGATATGAAATACTGAACGAATAATCTGTCGGATTTTTTATGGCAACAAGTGCATCAATCGCGAGGGAATCTCCCGAGGAATCAACAATACGAAGACTTTTAACCCCAGCGTCTAGATCGCGAAAGAATGAAGCGAATCCTTTTGCATCAAAAAAATGTCACTTATGCTATCTAGTATACCTTTGATACCAGCCATCCCCTGGAAAGGAATCTTTCGAACGAGGAAATCCGCCAGCCCAGTCACTATATGCACATCGGCAGTTCCTTGGATAAAGGTCTCAAACCGATCAGTTGGTTCAAAAAGTATTCGGCGAAGAAAGCGTTCGAAAGTCGGTTTATCGAGTATCTCGATGGGGATATCACTCATATCTGCTACGAGGCGGCGATAACCGCGCTTTCCAGGCTTCATTGTTGCATGCGACCACTCCTCACAGGAGATTCGAGCAAATGCCGTTTGCTGATCGTACAGCAATACATCCGGCCTCACACGATCTATGTCCAAAGCGAGATTCACTCCCTCCGGAGTATTTATAATAGCTTCAACCACCCCGCTCAACAATGGAGGTTGAGCATCTCCCGGTAGGGTCAGTGACGGGAGACGAATTTTGACTCCAGTAAGACTAATTGAATGAATCAAATCTTCCATCTTCTTTCCCGGGATTGGAATAGGTACAACCAGATCCTGAAGAATTGTATTTAACCACAACGGGAGATCTCCATTCTTTTCCAATTGGACAAGCCAGCTGATTGACTCGCCCGAGAGGTATGACGATAAATAATGATCGATTGGCGATATGCCTGTACCCTTACAAGGAAATGTTAGTACTTCGGGCAGGTCGTTAATCTGCCCCTGGATTTTAAGATGAACTTTAGATTCACTCGAGACTTGGAGAGGATGAATGAAAGCATTTGCTACCTTTATGGTCTTGTCAGGATCGCATTCGGGGATTAAGGTATTGAAAGTTAGTAAGGGTACTGCGATGGTTAGAGGAAGAGGATTTTCTATGGAGGCCCAGGCAGCGAACTCGATTTCGCCTGCATGTTTGGAGCTATCGGTAATTGATATGCGTTCTACGTGATGTTCTGGAATGCGGGGAAGATTAGAATCTTGATAATTAGAATAGGATGACAAATATTGTAGCTACTTCTAGTCACAAAATGGTTTGACAGTGCAAACCGGCGATATGGCAGGATCCCTGCTTTGATATGCACATCGGCAAAGATATCAACGTCAAGCTTTTTGGTGCGGCCCTCCAAAACATCTATGGCCAGAGAACGAGTACTATGACCATCGCCGAGTGAAACCACACTCTCGAATTGGATGAACTGCTCGTAGCGATTCTTTGTTTTGAGGGACAGCGCAGGCACAGTAACCGAGCCCAGGAAGGAGTCGTTGGTGTGTAAGTGCACCGAAAGCGTAGTAGGTTTTATCGAAGCAGACCGCACAAATGTGGCTGTAGCAAGGCTTCCAAGAACTCGTATGAGAGTGCTATGGACCTTGGCCGTATCGACATATATACGGGATCGGATGGCCAGAACAATACCGTGTTCATTGATGGACTTGACTGCCACGTTGCAGATATCAAGATCCAGCGCCTCTGAGGCATAAATGTGCGCGACAACTGGTGCCACAAACCCCACCATAAGCAGGATTGCTAGGACAAGCAGCACTGCAGCAGCGGCCAGCGAGTTCCAGTGGAGGGCGGGTGCGGGTGCCTGCGGACTGCTCTGGGGCAGTAGTGGGGATGATTCATGATGCTGCTCGGTATCGCTGTCCGTTGCCTCGATGTCTGTCGACATGGCCTTAGGGGATGGAAATAGAGATGAGATGGAGGTTATGACCACCTGGTGTGATTCCGGACGGGTGTGGCGCACTCTTATCGATAGCGACGGCTCTCACCACCAGCGTCGATTCGTCTATGTTATGCAAATCCGGATACATCCCGCGCCATTTCCTGTCGTTCGCTGATCTTGCCCCCAAAGAACTCAACCGCATTATCAGCCGTGCAATTGATTTCAAGGCTAGTGCCCTCGATTCAAATGTTGCGCTCCGTTTGGCCCTGCGGGGAAAAACGGTTGCAATGCTTTTTTCCAAGCGCAGTACTCGCACCAGAGTTTCCACAGAAGGTGCTGTATCCTTTTTCGGCGGACATCCAATGTTTCTTGGGAAAGAAGATATCCAGCTTGGAGTATGACTCACCTGATTCTCTACCAAACTGCCAGACCAATGAATCTCTTCACGACACATCCGTTGTGATATCTTCCATGACTTCTGCGATTATCGCTCGAGTCAACAGACACAGCGATATCAAGAATCTTGGTACAATCGTTTCCCGGCTTCTCTAAATAATCGCTAAGCAAAATTTTCGTCCGTACCTGTTATAAATGCTCTCAGTGATCTTTGGCACCCGTTGCAGGCATTGGCTGACATTATGACAATGAAGGAACATTTTGGCGATGTTAAAGGCCGAAAACTCGCTTGGATTGGAGATGCTAACAATGTTCTCCATGACTTGGTGATTGCATGTGCCATGAGCGGCATCCATATGGGCGTTGCCACACCTGTGAATTATCCTTTAAACCCAGAGATCCTCAAAATCGCGCAAGATAGCGCAATTGATAGCGGATCAAAAATCCAAGTCAGTCATGATCCGCTCATTGCAGCTGCCGCTGCGGACGTTTTGGTAACCGATACCTGGCATCACTCTTTTTTTCCTCTCACTCGCCTAACTACTAGGATATCAATGGGCCAAGAGATGGAAAAAGAAAAGAGACTGAAAGAGTTTGCTGGATTTCAAGTGACGCTCGAGCTTGCTGAAAAAGCTGGAGCAAGCAAAAATTGGAAGTTTATGCACTGCCTTCCGCGAAAACAAGAGGAAGTGACAGATGAAGTGAGCACACCATGATTTACACATTTCATTGATGATTCAGGTATTCTATTCCCCGCGCTCTTTGGTATTTCAAGAAGCGCAGAATCGCTTGTGGACTACGATTGCTGCTTTGGAGCATTTCGTTATCAATAAAGGTAAATTATAAGACCCATAAAGGGAATGAACACTCGACTGCCTCCTAGGTTATCATATATTACTAGCAAGAACAAATCTGGAGTATTTTTCAAGTTTCCTATCATGCTCGCGACTATTTCTGTAGTTATGCCCTAAGGACCAATAAACGTCGAGTCAGCTCTTCAAGTTACCTATCACGCCTGTAATCACTTCTACAATCTCTGTTGCAAAACTTAACCCAGCAGCAAGTTTTTTCAGTGAAAGCAGCCTAGCAGATGCGGCATTTCTGTATACGTGGGCGGTGACATCCCTTCGGAAAACATCTTCCTCTAATGCTTGAGAGATATCCACAAGAAGAAAGGCAACTGCGTCATGATCATTAGCTTGGGCTTCTGAAAGCCCAAGTTTTATCCATGTAGTTAACGGAGCATTGCGTAAGGACTTGTTATATTGAACACGAATAGCTTCCCTCAATTTTAGACCCGCCTTATTTAATGAGTGTTCTGTCGTAGGTGGGTCATTGGACAGAGTGGATTTACCGAAGAGATATCGCCGTCGTTCAGCAGCTTCGCTTCGTAAAGTGTCTTCGCTCACGATTGTCGGACGTTTCAACGTGATGCGACCGTTTGAATCACCGGCTTCTCGATATTCGTTACCGTCTCTCGCAACAAGTCGATCTGCATTTCCCTCTTTAGAAACCAGTTTTATTGGATTTGTCGTAGTTCTCTGGAATAAACCACACGCCTTGAGATTCCTAACTTTATCTGGATTTCGGCTGTTGCAGGATTAGCTCTATGAGATACAATGAAGTGAACTGACCAAATATCGCAAGCACGATCGCAATATGAACTTAATTTTTCTTGAGGTACAATCTCTCCGAAATATTTACATATAATGACATGTCGGCACTCAGTTAGATTTTCGCAGTATTTGGTGAGCTGGAAATTAGTGTCGACGCAGCAATATTTTTACCGCAGCAAATCTTTCCGAGCCTTGCTTTAATCCAGAGACTTGTCCTATTTTGTTGTTACCATCCTGTCCGAGAAGATATTCGATGCGATCTTTATCATCCCTGAATGTTTAAATGTATAAAAATAACGAATAATACCTCGAGTAATACAAGATACAACGAGCCGCCTTGCCATCCCGACCGGCCCGACCAGATTCCTGGTAGTATGCTAAAATATTGGACCAACTTTGAATTCAACAAGGTACCCTCAACACTTTTTGACATTTCCCAATGAACCACAAATCGTACCTGTATGCGTGAATGACGTTGAAAATACAACTTTTACATCAGCCTTGTCTATACCCATTCCAAACGCAATCGTAGCGACTATAATATCAACTCCATGACCTCCTTCAACCCATTTGTTCATTGTTGATTCACGGGTTTTAGGTGGAAGGCCTGCGTGATATGGCATAGCTTGAAGGCCATCGGTACAAAGGCGTTTCGCAACCTCTTCGCAAGTTTGTCGTTTTCCACAGTATATAATTCCACTAATTCTATCTGTAGATTGTAGCTGACTCTCAGGCTGTGACAGTCTGACTTTGCGACGATCATAAACAGAAAGGATAAAGTTGCGAAAGTCTTGATATTGATCGTAATTGTCATTCTTGAATCGAACTTCATAATATAGATTTTGTCGATTGAAAGACTGTGTAAATAGTTTCAACTTTGGCGGTTTGGGTAATCGAAGGATTGAAATGACATCTTGTATCACGCGATCCGTAGCTGTAGCGGTCAACGCCATAACTGGAATGTCTGGGTAAGTCTGAAGCTTAGAAAATCAAGATCATCTATTCGAAAACCTGCTTGAAATAATAGAGCAATTTAAAATCTTTACGAAAATCATGTCCCCACTCTGATATACAATGTGCTTCGTCGATTACGAATCGATTGAGTTCGCCCTGAGAATGGATAACAGAAACAGATCTTCGGAAAGGTTGGGTTGCGCATAATTCTGGGGTAACTAGACGATAAGAAAAGTGTGAAACGATAAATTACCATAAAGCAGCCGATTTTGAGGACGGCCACAAGCAAGATCGTCCAAAATCTAAGCATTTAGTTGGGTTTGTCTGGTAATATATACCGCTTTACGCTCTTGAAACGTGATTGACGAGTTCAGTGTTGCTGCTTTGATGTTCGACTTCCGTAATAGATCCACTTGATTACCCATCAAAGAGAGCAATGGACTCACAACAATTGTTATCTTTTTAGTTAAGTAAGCGTGTTTTGGGCGCTTAGGCATACGCCCTGAGCCGATGCTGCTGCAGGAAGCTGGTAGCACAGACTTTTTCCCATCCCTGTCGGGGCAATGACAAACACATCATGTCCTGGAAAGGTCAGAATATCTCTTGCGGCGTGGTTGTGAACTTGATACCGAGAAGTGCAGCTTCAATAATTTTCTGCTGGCAGCCTCGAAAGTGTTCTTTTCTAAAGATCTTCCTCAGTGTAAAGGTGATATCCACTACTGGACTGGGCTTTGTTGGTTTAGGAAGCACTGGTGGGCCGCAGACAACAAATTCAAGGGACATGGGCTCAACTGAACGTCAGGGATGTCATTTTGTTACAATATTTTGGGGTCAAGTCTAGGTCGAAAAAAACCTCCAAAGATTCTGTGATAACGCGCTTTATATATAACAAAATGTGCTTTACTTTCGCCCTGACTTTCGAAGGACTTTGGGATTTTCCTTTAGTGCATCTATATTCCTTTCCTGTCTTTCCAGATTATCAGCGGCTGCAACGATTTCGTCGAATGTATTATATTTGGAGTCATCAAAGTGGCCATAACGGCTTTTTATCCCATGTCTTAGACGACCAAGAAGCTCGAGTTGGTCTATCTTTCCAGATGGGTTGAAAAGATTGTTCATGTTACGGATATTATTGAGAGAGTTTCCAAATTCGCGAACACTCCCTATCAGATTGATATCTTCCCACTGAATCCACAGATCCCATTTGTAATTAATAGGTTTCCATGCATTCACAAACGCTGTTTTAAACTCCTCCCAGGCGATGGTATTTCTCAAAGCTAGCTCTCGATAATTGAGGTCGAACCAAATCCGAGCGGGTCCATCCAAATATGTCGAAGCGAATAACAACTGATCGGCCTCCTCCATTTGGGAGAGTCTGATGTAGTCATTGACTGAATGTACCCATTCGTACACTGCGATAACGTTCCGAGAGCCACTAAAAACCCGTGGCTGACGAAGCATTGCGCGAGAAACAATGACTGTTGGAATTGGTTGACTTTCCGCTGCTTCTCGTAACATTTTAATCTCTTCATTGGCTCGTTTCTGTTCTTGACGGAGGGCTTGTAATTCATTTAATATAAGTAATAGTGGAGAGGGTTTCGGTGATGGTGCTATTTCTTCGACAATACTCTCCAGTGGCGGAATACCAGTTGACCTACGAACATATCTTTTCTTCGGAGCCGCATGAACAGTGATATAAGGCATTTATAGAATATATTTATCCTTGGATGACCCTAGCTTATATCTTTTCAAGCCTTTGAGATAATGGAAGGGATGTGAGACATTGTATATAGGAAATTGTTCTCGTTCTTTGTTGTTCCTGTTAATAATGTCATTTAAGCGTTATTTCAATCAAGGATTGTATTAGACAAGAAAAAAAGCACGATGAGGCTTTTCTATCAGGTCCAGTCTAATATAACGCAACGAGTTGTTTCGGATTTCTACACCGTGAAATCTGAGATGTAAAAAATTCGATTAGATACGATCAACAGCATTAGCACAGTTTCCTCCTATCCCGTACATACACTATTCCAAGCTTGTCTATCGAGAAAACCAATCACTGACTGTCCGTGCAGCATCGAATGTCTTGCCCGAAAAATCGGCTTCATAAAACCACCGAACGCCTTTCTCAAACTCTGTATTCCATAGATCTTTAACAGTATCTGAAAAAATGCGCTCCTCAAATTTAGGCGACGACTGTGATGTTGGTGATTCCGAATCGATCTGGTCTAGGAGTGATATTTGCCGGTACAGATCCTTTGAGAGGTTTGTTGTTGATAACCCTATAGATGTGATAGAAGTATATGCTAGTGCTGACGAGACGAGTACGCCGGAGAGAAAAGAATATACTCTCGACATAGTGTAGTGAAGATGGAATGGAGAACCACGGTCAAGGCAAGATTTATTCGCTACACCACTATCAACCCCTCACATATTTGTGGGTCTGTCCTCAAGGACTCCTTTTCCTTTGCACTTCCAATGGATAATAATGTAAAAAAAAACTAGTCAAACAATCCGCGAGCCTGGAAATTGTCAGACAGGATCTAATTGTCGTTGAAACCTGAGAAAGCTGAGTCGGTCCAACTTCATCTTGCTCCATATCTTCGTCTTCATCAATTCTCTGGACTTCTTCTCCGAATTTTACGGGCTCTGTGCCAGGATTCTTATACCATTAACTACGAATCTAAGACTGATTCATGCCTGATTATCTAGATCCCATCCTAGATCGCCGTTGGTATGATCTTCTGGGCCGTATTCAGGAATTACGTCCATCTCTCTAGGCTCCATTTGGTAATCGTGTTTCTCTTGCCTATCTATGTCTTGCACGTCCGACATCACTCGTTGGCGTTCTTCTCGGTTTGAAGAAAGCACAGATCCCATCGATTGTGTTCCTTCCTGAATATTTGACATTGCAGTATTACTTGTTGTAGTTTGAGTTGGATTATTCTGATCAGATATCGTAGCCAGTATGAATTCTGCGAAAAGTCCATTATTATTAAATTCAAAGAGAACAGGTTTTCCCCCCTTTGTAAAATAACAATCTAAATTGACGTTCAGCAGTTCTGCGAGTTGAACGATTGCCTTGGTTGGTTAGTTGTAATCAGTTGAGAGTTACCCGAAATTCTTTGAGGACAAAAGTAATTTGAGCGTTATCTTGAATCGAAAAGGTTTCAAATTCAGACGTGTCTAGTGAAATTACAGTATGTAACGGCTGCTTTATAACCTCTGTTAATGTAAAAATACATCAAATAGATAGACTACCTTTATCACTCTGGATTTGTTCTGTGAAACTAGTGAAGACGACTTTTGAACCAGTGACGCAGATATTGAGTTCTTCGGCTTTTAATGCAAAATGGTCCACGTATTCTTTGAGAGCTTTTGCGTTGATCGTGCATGTGTTATTGCAGACATTTTTATCGCAGATCGCGTGCATTGTTTGACATACTTCATATGCGAGTTTATAAGTCTTGACAACACCTGCTATTTAACCAAAAGATTAGCAGAAATGGTGTCAATACCATGTCTACAAATTAACCGAACGATAAGTCTACTTTCTAAAGCATTCTCACTTTCGGTTTCGATAATTATTTCGCATTTTTCAACAGACGTATCCTTCTTTTCACGACTTTCAATATTCTTGGCCCTAAATATAGAGACCAGAGGCTATTTCAGTGAGAATGAGTGGAGGGGGATGGGAATTTGCTTTGACAAATAATTTGCATCGAAATGAAGGATCTGAATTACTGGCCGTAGTGTCCCGTTTTGTTACCTCATACTTTTCAAAATATTTATCCGATTGCAGTACGATTTTTCCAAATGCAGATTTAGAGGAATTGAGTGCTGACAAGACGAGCTTTTAATGCTGTCAGAACGGTTTAGACCTGGCGATGGGGAAGATCGCGAGATCTGACCTTGCCCCTCTTCGCTTCGAAAGCCAATTCATCGCCCAATTTAGATAAACATGTCACTGCTCGTGAAAAGGAAAGCAGACGGGGTTCAGAAATAACTGCATTCATGGCGTGAATACTTGACGTATGATTGCAAATTCAAGGTTGAAAAATTAAATGGTTCGTTTGGGCGATATTAACTAAATACAATTGGGTCAATATCCATGTCGTTTAAAGTGTCGTGGCTAGTAATTCTGTTACAGATACTGTGAACTATAAAGAATGGGCTGATAAGCTTTTAAATCGATATGGGGTATTCGATAACCCACCTCTCAGAAACCTCAACAGTGCGTCCATCAATCAATCAATCCCAATCCAAGGCCCTTGGTTGATTGCACGCCTCACCTGCCCGTCCCGCGCGCCCCACGCACCTTGCCGGTCATCTCCTGCCGGTCGTCTCCTGCCTCTCCCACCCGCCTATTCCGCCCCAGGCTGTCCTACCTGCCAGCCTCACCCGCCTCTCCCACCCGTCTCTCCCCAGCTTGTCCTGCCCGCCCTCCTGTCCCGCTCGTGCCAGCCTTCCCATCCCGCCCGTCCAGCTCGCCTTACACGACCTGCCCGTCCGTCTCTCCTGCCTTTTCTGTCTCTCCCGCCTGTCTATCCCGTCCCCCCCGCTCCCGTCTCGCTCTCCCGTCCCGCCCGCCTCGCCTGCCTCACGTGCTTTGCCGGCCAGTCTTACACGCCTCTCTCGCATCTCCCACCCGTCTCGCCCGCCTCTCCCATTCGCCTGATTTGATTGCCTTGCCTGTCTCACGCGCCTTTCCCGCCTAACCCTAATCCTAACCTCGAGGACTTGCGAGATTTCCTCAACTGAACATGAACCGGTTACTCAAATATTGGGCAGCAGAGAACCCCCTGCCTCCATGGAAGGTCTTGGACATGATTTGATACCATAGTTTTCAGGGCTCGCTGAATAAAATGAGAACCATAAATTTTTGTTGTCCATCTGGGGACGGCTCGACGAGAGCCACGATGGCGCAGAACACGACGGAAACATTTTTGATTACGTCTGCTGGTTTTAAGAGGGGATGACTTTGGGCGAGAGGTTGAAATTGTAAGACTGCCATAATGAAACCTGGGTAACAAAGTCATCTAGCGATTCTTGGTAGCAGACGCGCATCCTGGAGGGTGAGGAGCGAGATGAGACGGTTTAGGGTTGATTGTTTGATATTTGCAATAAAGGTGGTCGTCATCGTGTATAGCGAGCCTGGCGAGAGACCGGACTGGATCAAAAATATAATTCGCCTCTTTCATGATCATCCAGATTTTCTGTCGAGTCCACCGCTCTGCAAATTGATGCATACAAAAGGCGCGAATCCTGGATACGGTTGATATTATCACTCAATAGTTGGTGTAAGTATCTTTGTGTATCAACAATCAAGACCAATTTATTGGTATATTTGATCCCATTACTTTCCTCTGGGATCAATACTTGTGGCCCCTCGATCTTGCCAAGCTGACTCCTGCGCTTCCTATGTACTGTTGTCCCTTGTGATTGACTTGGGCGCTGTGGGGAGGGCTTGTCTGAGTCCCTGCCAGATGCAAACCACTTAAAATCGACTGGATCAAAAACATAATTCGCCCCTTTCATGCTTATCCAGATTTTCTATAAAATCAATCATCTCTCCACAAAGATTTATTCCAAAACATGTTCTCTAAGCTCCTGTGTTTGATTGCACTTTATCCTCTTGTCTGCTCTGCAAAATATCTCGAGAATTTCAGCGAAATCCCAGAGCTTTTTGAGCAAGTCAATTTTTCTCTTGAAGGCCATATACACAGCAGTTCGGTATTCACACATGGTGTAGATGAATATACAGCAACAGAACAGTGTGCGGGAAAATGCTTCTCAGTCGAC